>UFQX01000655.1:108796-247782 GCA_900497675.1 Arapaima gigas
GGGGGGGGGGGGGGGGGGGGTATTAACTGTGTGAGGGCTTCCTGGGAGTTGGTGTGTATTTACACTGTTGTTTTCCTTGTTACCTTTCCTTTCCCTGTTTTGGTCATCCCTTTGAGGAGACTTGTCACCAGTCTGGCTGGCTTAGTAAAAAAAATCACATGTGGGATGACCTCCCGTCCTGCTTGTTTGGCCAACTCCACCAAATGCCCAGCCAAAGAGTTTATGAATTTCATTCCTAACAGTTTTGAGAGATATTGTGATTGTGGGTCAAAAAGCACCGGCTGTATAGATATTCTTCTAGTGACAAAGCAGTGTGACTGGATGGCAGCACTATTTTATGGATGATTTAGGAGACAAATATGGGCCAGTAATAACCTTCAGAATATAATGGCTTTGTCAGACCCAGTGTCATCTACAAAATATAGTTACTCACAGAACTGTGCTCCACACGCATGTCTTGCATGTTTGCTTTGTTTTGCATAACAATAAGAAATCAGGGGGTGTGGTAATCTCCATTTAGCTTCTTCCTCATCCTTTTTTGTTGTTTTTTTGTTTAGTCATCTCTTTATTTGGTCTCTTCGTTCAGTGGCATTTAACGTAACTGAACTGAGGCAACTGAAATTTACAGCAAATTTCTTCTATTATGTACATAATACTCCTCGCGTTCTGTCGGCCGCTGGGCACAGATCTTCTCAGTCTTGGAATAGCGGCTAAAGCAGGAAGCGGTTGCGTTCATTTAAGGCAGATTTTTTTAATAGTGAAAGTGCAGTCTGACTGTTTCAAAACACTATACCTGTCTGTCTTTAGGCTTCTCTATGATGGGTCTAATTGTTGTTACCTGGTTTTGCAACTTGATCAAAGTTTGTTGTATTGTGTCAACTATCAATTTCAAAGCAATTCTGGGGTGGGGAAATGTTCCATACATATACCAGTCAGTTATGCAATGGACTTCATTTAAGGAGAATTAAATTTATTTTTATCAAGTGCTCCTCATCACACAGTGACACAAAGGGTTGAACAAAAGATCAAGAGACATAACGGATACATATTAAACAAGCCTATAAATAAAAGTTCGCTATACATTTAATAGCTGTAAGGACTACACTTGACA
Organism: Arapaima gigas; assembly: GCA_900497675.1. NCBI lineage: Eukaryota > Metazoa > Chordata > Actinopteri > Osteoglossiformes > Osteoglossidae > Arapaima > Arapaima gigas. The sequence goes on from UFQX01000655.1 coordinate 109,908, forward strand.
GTACAGCTATTAAATCGACCAGCTGGCAACAGGAGAAGAGAAAAAACTGCAAACAAACAGGTGAGGGAGAAAAATAAACCTCTAGGGGTACAAGTGGTAATGGCTGCCCACCAGTCCTGGGTTTTCAAGGTCGACAAAAGGAGCCAGTTCTTTTCTTACATCGAAAGAGACGATACAACTTTTTACGACATTGTTATAATCACTAGGAGCTGAATAAATTGATGTCCAGGTACAGCTATGTGGAACTCATCTGTCAAGGCAAGACGCCGTCAGCTCCTGTCGGCACGAACCGAACAAGCAGAGCGTTACATGTGATCGGGAGCATTTTATCACAAAGTCAATGCGGCTGGTTTTTAACAAGCAGACTTTCTGCAGAGCAAGTCTGCCTTCTCCAGCGCCTTTATTTGGCCAATTAGCCCCCAGTTTGGAGTCAGGGTTCGATTAGAGGGGACGTGTACACGAGGAAAAGGAAAAGCAGGGAGACATGAGGCTAACTGATCCAGAGGTCATCGGGGATGAGGTGTCGGGGTTAATTGAATCAAACGGTTAATTATGAGGGTGAAATGAATATCAGTGAATAGAATACTACAGCCTCCGAGGACTTTGGAAGCCCCTGCCTGATCTTATGGTGAAGTCCTTAATTATGCATCTAAATTCAATTAGGTGCTGGTTTCAAGCTACTGTCTGCATAGTGAAAAATGTTAGACGTTTAGGCCTAAATGATGCGTGTCTGTCGAACCTTTGGAGGGAGAAAAGGCAGATGCACAGTGTTCGGCAAAGTCACGTCCCCTAACGCGACCAGCGCTACACAATACCCTCACAGCCTCTGCAAAGTGGTGGATGGAAACTTGATAAGGTTAAAAAGATGCAAGCACTTTTTCAGACCACAAAAAAAAAAAAAAAAAAAATCAGCAGGTAGTGAAATATTTTGAACACGGAACTTGACTGTGCCTTTTTTGATCGCCGTGCTTAAAATTGCTCCATTAAAGTATTAGATATATTGTGTAAATTATTGAAAACCGTCAGCCCGTTTAGATGAGCGTTGAATATTCAATAAAGGATTAATAATATTAAAGTTGGTGCAGGTTCAAAGATGGGGGCATGCTAGGCGGAAGATTTGCAACTGCTGATACCGCTAATGTAATCTCGGATGTTGCAAACGCGCAATAACAGGTCTGTTCATATGCCAGTGGGTCGATGAGTCGCTCGGCCAAATGACGCAGGTCTTTGTAAGTTCCATGGCAATGGAAGAACTGGTAATGAGCCGTAGCTGGTGACACAGCTTTATAGGATCGCCAAGATTATCGAAACGTCTATACGTTGTGCACGTGTGGGGCATTATATACCAGGGCTTTCAACACATTTTTGTCGTGGATTCACATTTAAAAAAAAAAAAAATCTCAGATAATATTACACAACAGCGCTGACATTTTCTGCCATTTCTACACCTGGAATTTCACAGTTTAAATAGCAGGTTCAAAGTCCTGTTGAGACTATCCATTTATTTCTGCCTTTAAATATTTGCAGTACTTTTTGACCGTTAGATTTTGCAAATAGAGCCCAAAGTGTTATTAAATTGTACATTTTTTACATGAACAGCTGAGCATTCAGTATGTGGAAATATTAGACTATGGTGTTGCTTTTGGTTGAATGCCTAGAACACTTTGAATCTTGGTTTAGAGTCTGTTGGAGGGCTCGTACCTGTGATAAAATTGAAGCTGTGACCCCCCCACAAACACAAACACACACACACACACACACACACACACACACACACAGATTTGTAGGCAAAAGACGGGTGAAGGTAGGGTGGTGATGGGTTTGTGACAAATGGTTCACAGAGGAGCATGAGGGGTGTTAAGTGTATTGTATGGTACGTGACTGACAACCAGGCAGACGTTGGTCCAATACTTTCTTTCCTGAAAGTTTGTTTTTACAGATTCCAATAACTACATGTACAGGAGACCATCTTTCAGTTTTACCCAGGTTCAGCACACACGTGAACAGCACACAAAACACACAAAAACATGCACTCAGAAGCAGATTTTTAAAATCAAACAGTCTTCTGCATCCTTTCTCATTCAGCAAAAGCAGAAAGAAACACGTTCGCTGTGCTGAGCTTCCACTCCGAGGAGCAGGGGTGATATTCTGATGTGACTACCATGCGACCCATAATACCAACTCTTTGTACATTCTTCATTAGTGCTTTTTTAAGTCAATTCACACGGCCTGTGGGCAAAATGGCTAAATCCATAGCGGTATTTTTAAACCATATAAATAGTGGATTAGACACCCAGCATGCCCCATGAAGGACTGGGTAAAGTGCTTAATAATGCAACGGCTGATTTGATTAGTAGCAAGGGACCTAAACTTATGACACAGAAGGCTGCTGGGTCACCGAAGGGATGTTGCTCCAGGATGGGCAAATAGCTGTCCTTCTTCCAGGGCATAAATAAAACCTCATTACTATACCGATTGCAGATGGCAGTTGCAGGGCTGTAATCGGTTTTGCAGACGTGGATCAGTCATTCTAGACATTGGCGTTCTTCTGAAACTGGGCTCTCAGCGCTGAGCCCCGCAACTGTGCAGTACACAGCTTCCAAATTCGATGCGGATATCTGACCCGCAGTGTCAAAAACGAAAGGTCTTTGGCAGTCAGCACTCAGCAAGCTCTACCTCCGTCCGATGACAACCGACGTCCTGCTATTGCTCTAAGCAAACTTCACTTTAATAGCTAACTATACCTCTTATTTGCTCAGCCTCACGCTTTTTTATCCCCTTTGCTGTGAACTCAATGTCGCCTTGGTCAGAGGAATCCTGTGTAATAAAAAAAAATCGTCAGCAACGGGAAGATGAAAAACATGTCATCTTCCCAAAATAATGCCTTTCTTCTAATTACAATGAACTTCTTCCCTTCCACAACCCCGAGGCTTTATTACCACATAGCTCACCCACTGTCCCTCCCACTACTCTATTTTAACTGCTCTGCGCCCACCATTGTGACCAGTGATGGTCTGAAGGTGAGGGAACAGTGCTGATCTCCCAAGTGAGCCAGTCAGATTCACACTCCACTTTAGATAAAGAAAAACTGACTCACGTTTCACTTGGTCACTAATGCTTTTGACACCAAACTCTAGCTCTACATTTGATGTCTTAAACACCTTGATAGTTTATACCTTTTTCATAATTCATTAATTATACTAATACTTTATAGCCAAAGGACCCTTGATACACACATCACCCAGCATGCCTCGCTGTAACAGTGGCCACACGTACACACAGCTGGGTCTTATAATCATGTGCGGGCCCTGATACCTGAGTCATACACGCTACAAAGCATCACAATCTCACACTCTCAAGCCTCACGCATAACATACGTAGGACTCTACACACCGTATACGGAGCATTGTTCACATCCGCACCCGGATATACTTACGCCTAGTTACGATCAACAAACACCTAGTTGCCATGACTACCAACTGTCTAGGAGTATAGGGGTGTTCCCAGCTATTTGGAGTGCTGCGTTTGGGATGGGGATGAAAAGAAAGAGAAAAAGACAGAGGATTTGGTACAATAGTGATTTAGTATTTACAAGTAAAAATGCAAATATATATTACACACCGAAACACAAGGGCGCATGGGGGATGTCAAAGGAACGAACAAACTAGCTGATGTAGTACAAGTTATGCCAATTAATTTAAATAAACACAAAGTGAAAGACACATCTTCAGTGTCTGCTGACACTCTAACTAACCTGCACTACCTACCCAAACCAGAATACACACAAAACACTCGCTCCTTACCTGGTGTGTTTTCAACCGCAAAACAAGCCTACTTGTACAAATGTATGTCATGCAACGTTCTTACCTGTTCACTGTCCCCCAAGTCACGGTTAACCGCAGATTCTTACGAATAACACAGGTGACAAGCAAGAACATGGAAGCATGAAGAAAACCCGCAAGTCAAATGCAAGAAGCAAAAGCTTGAAATCATGCCGCCTTAAACTCTGTTGGCCAGGAGAGTGGTTGTGACATCATCAGTAATGACATAATGATGGGCGACTGGTAGCCGGGAATTTGTACGTAGTTAAAAAAATTCAACAAAGACAGCAAAACACATATCCAGACATAACACTCACCTGTTTCAGCCTCTTCTGTCCACAGTGAGAGAACATCTCTTGGAAGTGAGTGAGAGAGAGGACCAGAGACCTGCCGTGGATCCACTTTTCTCCGACAAGTTCGCCAGAATAGAATAGAGCAAAATCCGAATTCCTGAGTTTGTGCCCTCCAGTCCCACACACTAATTGTCAGAGCCAAAAAACAAAAAGCAAAACAAATGCATCCACTTCACCTTAGGTTCCTGATCGTGCTCAGGGGAATATCAGGTCAAATTCATTCTTCTTGGGTCCAGCCCTTAGGTGTCTTACACCACATTCTCGGAGTCAAATCCTTTCTTCACCAATTCTATGCCCTTTACCTGTTCCTTGTGATTTTTTCCATTTGTATGATTAAATCTAGACTCCTTCATGTTATCTTCTGTTTTATTATGTGTACCACACTTTTTATCTCTGCTTTTGTACCTCACTGTGGAGGGATGAATTATCTACCATTGTCAATAACTATTTTTCTACTTCAGGGTCACGGTGGTCCAGGGCTTAACCCAGAAGCACGAGGTGTGTTATAGGGTACATCCTGGATGTGATGCTCCTCCATCAGAGGGCATCACACACTAATGTTCACTCACACACTTTCACAACACATGCAATTTATTGTCAAGAGTTCTCATGAAACACGTCTTTGGACTGTCGCAGCCACCCCATTAAAAAACAGACACCAATATGAAGAAAAAAGCAAAATCAGGTGGGATCAAACCCACATCCAACCCCACGACCCAGGGTTCTGAAGCACCAGCACTGTCTGCTATATCATTGTGCAGCCCAGAGTGAGTCTGTTGTGCTTATATGTGTCCCCTGTTGTCATTCATGATCTCCAAGGCCAAGAAGAAACAAATATGACTCTAAAGCCCTATCTGTTAGTGGCAGGCTGTTCATACGGCCACCGTAACACAGCAAATTTTGTAATTTAACTTCCAGTGAAACTTGTAACTGTTGCAGATTAATTGGCAAAAAAACAACCGCTGCAGATACTTTTGCCCATTTAAATTTAAGCCTGAGTGGTTTACCTTCAACTGGCTTTAAGGGCTACTTTTGTACAGCATCACACAAGGTGCCCACAGATTGTATGATGTGAGAAACGAGACCCTGCAGTCTTTCTGGGATTCGCTCTCAAGCAGAGAACCTCTCTTGTCTCACTGTGAAATCTGTGCAAAGTTTCCACTCCAGCTGCTTTTTTTGCTGTTACATTTTGGCGATGTTTGTCAAAACGAAAAAGTTAACGCTGAGCTAATTATTGTTTTCCATTCATTCTCAAGAAGCCTTGGGTTTTAATAGCAGCTGACTGAAGATCAAGTTCTGCCTCCGTGTAGGAGAACAGTGAGCACAGACAGCCACTAAATGAATATTCCCAGCTGGGTGTGTTGTTTAAGTCCTGAAACAATATTGTTGCATCCTGTTTAACTGCAGCCCCTCCACACCTTACATCAAAATGACACATTTTCTGTAGTTTTCATTTGTACTTTTAGCTCTTTAAAACTTTATTTTTTGATTGTTAGTTCAAGCGAAGCTTTTGTGAAGACATTAACACATTTGCAAGAGACCTAGTTTGGGGTCTCTCTCCTGGGTGTTTCCATAAAAAAGATATCTAACCAAAACAAACAAACAAACAAAGAGTGACGCTTATCAGATCATGACTTGAGTTTCTTGACTGCTTTTTTTGACCACATAACTGTTTCTTCTGTCCAGGGAGCACAGAGAAGAGGGAGATGTGTCACAAAGACATTCCTGGATTGCAGAAATCTTTGCCTGAGATATAAGTAAGATTTGTATTAATGACCATATGAAGATGTGGACTATGTTAGATTCAAGTGCGATGTTTATTTACTATCATGTGTGTCGCCTATGTGAGCTACCTGAGCTGTGAAACATGAAGAGGGGACATGTGGGGCATGGGTGACAGTGTGACAAGGAGAGGATTCCAAACACGACAATGTGCACTTACATGAGGACTAGTGCAGAGTTGAATGGGACCCAGATGTGTATAAGGACTTGAAGGTGGACCAGGACTTGGATTTTCAGGGACCAGCTTCTTATAAGCATAAGCACACAAGCAAGACTCTGCAAGTGGCCGCTTTAGCTTTTTCCTTATATACATCTACATAAGGGTGGATACAGTACAGGTGTGTGAACCACCGGTCCATCTCTGGTGGAAATATGGACCTTTGGGGCATGGTACCCAAACACTGTCATCTAGTGCCTTGTTCACTTCATGCAGTATGCTCATTCCTTCTTCTGAAACACGGGGTACCAATCTCATTTACCCTACTTATTTTTTAATTCTTCGTCTGACCTTATTTTCCCCTCCCTCTCAAATCCTATCACACTCAGCATTCCATCTTTGTAATGCAATTAAGCAATCTTTGCAATCAATATGCAAAACTGCTTAGACAAAAATTACAGAGAAGAAAGAGTAAAGATTGGTTGCCGGATAATGGAATATCGATACACATTGAATTAATCCCAACTGAACCAGAGGGAATAAGGTGCCTCTATGCATAATGAGACTCAACTGTGTGACATCCTTAAAAGTAAATAAAGGAACGGCCAGAAAAAACCCGATTGTCTCGCACCATAAATCAGTTCCATCATCCGTTCATTTGTGGCTGAATTCCCAGAAGCAGCCGGACTATTTCACTGTTCCACTAGGTGAAGAGACTCCCTAACTGAACCTTTCCATCTCTGTCCATCCATCTGAATGTTTGTCTGTTTGTTCTCCATGCACGACTTTGTTTTTCAAAACAGAGCCTTGAAATTTGGAACAAAGGTACTTCTCATCCTGAGTGAGGTTTTTGCCTAATTAAACGCACACAGCACTGGTCACGCGTTTCTCCGGGCAGTTCCCTACTCATTTGTCAAGATGAAGAGACACAGGGCACATCACACAGAAACTCACACACCACAGAGGATTGGTGGGGGGGGCAGTGCTAGAAGAAGAACACAGCAAAGGACACTTTACAACCGCAAGGGTTATATAATTTGGTGATATATATTCAACTTTCTGTTCTATAATAGTCAGTAAAGTCAAAAAGTATGTGTGTGTGTGTGTGTGTGTGTGTGTGTAATAACATATCTGTTTTTTCAGTCAGGATATCCCAGCTATTAACTGACTGCTTGCCAAGCTTTACCCCTCAACCTTAATAAATACTGCTTGCAAATGGTCTCTGACTGACTTAAAATCCATTCTCCAGCTTCACCTCCCAGTGTGAAAGCCATTTGTCTTGCTCACGTTGCCATATTCCACATTGATTTGCTGTTTGCTTCTCTGAGGCCACTCGCGGGAGGAGGCTTCCAGGGGAGCGATGAGGTAATGGAATCGTCTCCCTCTCATTACACTTCATTCGCTGGGATTTGTTCCAGGCTCTCCCAGTAATGGCCGGCGACGGCCACAACACCTCTCTGGATGTCAAGTGTGAAGAGAGAGAGAGAGCAAGTAGGTTCGTGCAGTAGGATCTTGTCACAGTAACCTAGAGATTATTCTTTTCTGTTAGTGTTCACCGTGTCCCACGGAGCCTCCGCTGCTACTTCCCCAGCTTAGAGCCTGAACAATGTCTTTGATCCCACACGTGTAAGTCAACTTTCATCACTTCCAGCCGGTGTTTTTTATAGGACAACTCCTCCAAACACTGAACATTCTTCATCCCTCTTCCTCTCTTTAGGTTTATCTGCAGTCGAAGCCATGTCTGGTTTTACTAAGTTTATTAGATTTATGAGCAGCGCTAGGTTACAGCAACATACAAGCAGAAACAGTAAACAGAGAAACTGCAAACACATCCACCTATATATAGCGGGAGGGTGAGGGACAGATGGTTAAATTGGGTTATAGGTAGGATCTTGTAGTACGGGTGGAACTCTGGGACTGCACAATATGTTGACCTCACACGTAGAAGACAATTTCCATTACTTCTAGCCAGTTTTGCACTGAAGGACTCTTCCAAGCATTAAATATTCTTCATCGCTCATTATCTTTGTAGGTTCATCTGCAGCAGAAGCCATTTTCAAAACACAACGTAAGTATTATTACTGCCTTCAGCCATATGGCCCGCAAAGGTAATTTTGTGTACACAAGTGAATCAAGCTGAATAAGCAGTTTTTTAAATGCATGTATGGGTTTGGCTCTTATTTCGCACGTTGAAAGTTACACTTTGTTTTCCAGTATAAATGTGCCTTTAAAAACACAGCGCGTTTGTGTGGGACGTGACTCCTCTGACAAGGAGGCCCACGTCCTTCAGCTCCCACAGATGAGCCACTGATAGGAATTCAGGGCACTAGATCAATGACTTTTTCCACCAGATGCTGGCGTATGCCTATATCTGGCTTCTGGGTACCTGTCATACGCCTGGCATGAGCCTGACTGTAGTTCAGAACAATGGCATTGCCTCCCGTGACAGCTGATTCTCCATCTGTGTGTTATGTGCGCGTGCACAGCTGTGTGGGAGACAGCAGGGGCACAGAGGTGAGAACGTTTCTCAACAGCAGCAGTGGTTCTCCTCTCAAATTTCAATTTATGGCTGTATTCCAGGCACAGAAAAGCTGTCACGGGTAAAAATCCCATCCTTAATGGAGATACCCAGCTATTTTTTAAATACACAATTCCTTTGCCAAAAATAGGGTTATTACTTTTTACCTTTCAACTGTCTGACCCAGGCAATGCCAGGAAACCCCCCCCCACACACACACACACACACACACACACACACACACACACACACACACACACGAATTAGGTTCTGGCTCAGGAGGCCTGGGAGTTTGAGGATACAGCTCAGTACTTTTCCTCTTCCTAGGACTGTGCTCTTCTGGACTGAACCTGATGTTGTGATACCTGGGATTTGATGTAGCTGCCCTTCCAGCTTATGGGTCACAGCCCCAAGGGGTTACTAATGACCTTGATTTATATATAGTTGTATAATACCAATAAAATCAGTATCTTTAATAACCAGTATTATTTCACTGTAAGGTTCCAACAATTATAGACATCTACTGTCTATTTTGAGTGGAGCACAGAAACATGGCTAAACATGGTCTTCTGACTGAAATAGCTGCCAAAAGCAATAAACATGAGCAAAAATATTTGGCAATTCATGAATCAATACTCTTTTTTTAGTTTTCTATTTTGAATACTGAAAAATACTAGTAATCTTTCCCCTGACTCATAGTGTGAGTAGTCAGGACATTTTGGTGCTTCCTTCAATGTACTGCAGGAATGAAATGTATTGTTCTCCTAAGTTAATTTTTAAATTGAAAATAATTTCAAAAATGTATGTTTTTCTGCTAGTATTTATAACTGATTCTTTTTATCTTGCTGCTGTTATTAGTGCCAGTAATTTGAGAAGTTAGTTTACAAAAGGACAGTTATAAAGTAACAACATCTGTCAAGTCCAATTTATTGCAAAAAGCTGTCTTAATCGATGACATTTTGAATATTTAGCCTAACATCAGCACTGTCAGAAATGGGCTGAAACATATGACAAAAACTGTTATGCACCAACGGTCACATTTGCATGTATTAATGGTTAAAAAAAAATTTCCTTAGATTTCCAAGAATGTTGTTCCATGCATATAATTCTCAGTCCTGTCATGGCGCACAGGTGTCAGAATTAGGTAGGATTTTACAAACAAACTACAGAGAAGTGAATGAAATTGCAATCTATTAACAGTTCACAGCTTGGCTGATGTTTTGTTCAGAGAAAAAAACTATAATTTTTCCTGTATACCAGCTGCACCAGGTTTTATTGCCACAGTTTAATAAGAATAAGGTTACAGGAGCAACGAGACTCACTGGAAACTTATACAAGTTCACATTGTACTGCTGCCCTGCATTTATGTAACAACAACAGAAGAAACTCCTCCTGTGTGAGGCACAGGTATGAAGGATAGAGTCTGGGTTAGGATTAGTTTTAGGGTTAGGGTTAAAGGTTAAGGGTTAGGGTCAGGGTTAGTTTTAGGATTGGGGTTAAGGGTCACGGTCAGGGTCAGGGTTAGGGTATAAGGCATTCATTGTTTGATTGTCACCAAATTGTGTTTCTGTTGCACTGGCAACTCTGTGTTCCTCCCTAACATGTTTGTTGCTAGATGTTTGTTAGTGTTAGGGTTAAGAGTCATGGTCAGGGTCAGGGTTAGGGTCGAAGTTAGTTTTAGGGATAGGGTAAAGGGTCTGGGTTAGTTTTAAGGTTAGGGTCAAGGGTCAGGGTTAGTTTGAGGATTAGGGTTAAGGGTCAGGGTCAGGGTTAGGGTCAGGGTTAGGGTTAGGGTTATGCTCAGCTATAAACACTTGCTGGGAATGTAAAATGAGTCCCACTGGAAACATTTAGTAAAGACGCCACAGTGGTGGTTTACAACAAAGACCATAAGTGAAATAGCCCCAGCTGTCACTGCAAGTTCAGGAAAGTTGATGCCATGTGCCTGTGAATGAAGACAGCAGTGTGACATCTTTCAATCATGTAATTCAGAAATAGCGTCAGCTTTAAACAAGTAACAGTGAAATATTTTTGTCTGTTTTTCCTCAAGCCGAGCTGAAGAAAAACATAAGTAAATAGCACCTAACACTGTTACCTATCATATCCACAAAAGCTGTCAGGCTTAGTTAATAGAGTTTTGGATTTTTGCGCAAAAGGAAAGCAGTATAGAAGGATATCATTTTATTTACATCAGACATCAACGTGAGGCAATGTAAAACGAATTAAACGTATTTTCCAGGAACTGTTAAAAGTAATTAAATCCAGGATTTTGTGTAAATTAGACACTGGTCTCCACGTTCACACATGCCCGACTTTTGCAGTAAGGCATATGCATTTAAATCACTTAAGTGCAACTTGCATGATTTACAATCCATAATTTTAGATGGAATGTTGCCGGCCTCATCAACCAAAAAATCAGTGCATTATGAGAGCAAGACACTGCTGTGTTAAGTAAATTTGCCCCTAAGGCTACAGACTAGATAATATAGGAGCACAAGAAAGATCACTGTCATTTATCTAGGGTTGCAGAACCATGAAATAACAGCGGGGGCCAAAGGGGGGGAGAAGGGGATAAATTTGAGAAAGCTTTGTGATATAGAGGCTCGTGGTGCAGTTTCTTCTGCGTTGTTTTCATGGACCGGAGCAGGCACTTTTGCAGAGGAGGCGCTCAGACAGATCCGAGTAGATGGCTGCAGGGAACTTACAAACCAAATGGCACACAGATGAAAGCAGGATAAAATACACTTCGTCGTGCACATCAAAACAGGGGCCGAGGGGACAGGGGTGACAGAGGCCTCTATGTTCTGACTGGTCAAGGAGACCGCAACAGTGATGACACATGAGCAGGGGAATTCATGCCTCCCCGTCCATTCTTAGTCTCTCTTCTCCATAACTGGTTTCGAACGACAAAATAGTTAAGAAAAAAGGTACAAAGATGCCAGGGATGCAAAGGTGGCAGAGAGGAGTGTTTGGCTGTGCTGGTGCTGCGCAGCTCCTGGGCTCTGAGTTCAAATGAAGACTCAAATCTGGCTGCTTTGTTTGCATGCTCTGGCTGTGTTTACATGGGTTTCATCTGGGTGCTCCAGTTACCTCATATTTTTCCTAAAACAAAACAAATTAAAAACATTAAAGTATTGCAGGTGGGAACTACCTAGTACTGAAAATGTTTTGACTGTATATTCAGTGAGTATATGTGTGTCTGTATATGCGTGATTAGCTCAGCAAAAATATCCTCAGTTGGTGGTGGTCTAGCAAATGGAGCCCCTTGCTGTTTGCACTGGGAGGGAGGACATGCAGACCGTAAAACACATTTCTCCTGGACCACCGCAGCATGCAGGTTCTCCTCTCCCCTCCCTCCACCCACCTACCTTTCATCTCCAGGGGTTCAGAGAAACTTCTCCATCTTTGCCCATCTGGAACCTCATTGCTTTTATGTCATGACTGAGCCCCATTAAACAGCTGCAGAACTACTCCAGATGCAGGGAACTAACAGCCCAATCTGCTTAACTAGTAGCCTGATATTTTTATTAACTAAATTAATCCCATGATAGAGTAAATGTTTTTGAGTAACATTTCCATCAAAACCGGAACAGGCCAAAAACTGAAACATAATCTAAATCAAACTTTTTTTTGTTTTCCAGTTTCTTGTGGTATTTCTTAGAAGATTTGCTATTAATGCCAAATAAATAAATATGTGTTTGAAATCTATGCCAAGTTTACTGTCTTTTGTGACAGATTTTATCTTTCTCATCTCTTCCACCAATGGCCAGCTATTACATCACTCATCCAAAAGTGCGAGGAAGGAAGTAATGAGTTTCGTATTAGTGTCACCTTTCAGTCCAGGTTCTTAGCCATTTGTCATTTTGTCCAAAATCAACGACTGAGGTTCTCAACCCATTCTGATTTCATAAACATGTGGCTTTGTGCTGTTCTTTGCTTCTGCTGAATGAATGAAAAATGTGATTGCATTGGGAGAACAGGCGTGAGTTCCGCATGTCCTGCCTCATAGTCCCAGGCAACGCCCACCCCGGAAACACAGCTACAAGACCAACACTCGCTTCCCCCTCTTTTTGTTCACCATGCAGCACCCTCTGGAGGTCAGAAGACTTCGCTTGCCAACGGAGAGGATGGAGGGGGGGGCAGAAAGCACAGCGAGAGGCAGGGAAAGAGAGGTGAAGATGAGCCATAGGCTCTGGATGATTAAGCAGATCTACCTTCTGAGTGAGAAATGGTCTGTCTCTCTCTCTCTCTCTCTCTTTCTCTCTCTCTCCGCAGGAGTCACTGGCCACACCAGCCACTGTTTTTGCACCCTGGAAGCCAGGTAAAGGGAAAAGTGGGCCCAAATTCTATACATGAATACACACCAGGAGCTGTGTATTAATCTTTAGGATGGAACGGGTGGAGCTAGGAGTAGGGTCCCATCAAGACATTTATACTGGTACTGGCCACAGGTATTAGACACAGTTATTATGGACACTGACCACTGGTACTGGCACTGAACACGGTTGCTGGTAATGCAATTGGGTACTTGGCAGCGCTACTGCTCATTACTTTTGAGCACTTGGCACCGGCCTATATATTACTTACCTTTCTACGTTGTGCTCATACATATCATTATCTATCGGAGATTACTTGGATACGGCTTCTGGATTTTGGTTGGCTGAATATATGCGGGCAGCAATCTAATGTGTAAGAACACTGTCTTATTTCATCAGAATATGAGATGTGTATTTGCTGCACCACAATTTTCTGTGCCACTAGGAATGCTATAAAAAGTATACTTTATCATCTTCTATGTTTGTTATTGTAGGGATGTATTAAACTAGGCCAATCCCACAGCACAGGGCTTCTTTTCTGTCCTGCACTAACCCAGCGGACTACAAAGTAATAATAATCTAAGGCCAAATCACAAAATGGAGATGACGTATAAAAAACACCTGTGTGCGGGCCTTTAATTCTGGATCCGGTCTTTTTAGTGCCTTTAACACTGGATGCCTTTTACTTCCTTTCAACTCGATTATTGCATTGTCTCGATGTGCAATAACGCCGTAAGAATGTGTCGTCCGGCTCAGAGACCAGGGTCTCCCAGGTAAAGACCCACACATAAATCATTGAGAACTACAGCTTTCTTTCTGTCTGTTGTTTTTTTTTACAAGTTGTGTTTTCCATACCACCTGCTTGGTAAAACTGTATTGTGACAAACTTTTTTTTTTCCCCCCCCTTGGCTAAGCAATGCTGAGAAATGCAACAGCCCTAAATCTTCCCAGCTGGGCCATAATCGTACAAGCTGCGGAGACAGAGAAAGTCACCCTCAGAGTCCCAGCACTTCCGTTAGGTGATAAGATACTGAGATAACACTCAAGGATGCAGAGTTGGCCCTCAAAATGTCCCTTTTCAACAAGCTTTATTGTTTCACTCTGAGGGCCATCAGAAGCTATTATTTCGTGGGCTTTGCGGCACATTACGGAGGCTTTTTGGCATCAAGGTCTGCTGTTCTGATGCAGCTATGAGGACACATGGCCTATAATCCACTCCATGAATGTAAGGAGTACGTGAAACATACTATCAAACAAGGACCATATCGTATGTGTCATGTGAAACCCTACATACGACACGCAGCAGGAAACCATGTAGGACGGAGGTTCTTTTTCAAATGTTTCACAGCTTCACGAAGACATAAAGGCAGAGCCTGACGTGATGGAAAGCAGAAAGATCAGCAGATCTTTAAACGCAGCTGACTAAAATTGATTTCCTATTGGCCCTTATCAGTGGGGTCAAGTGTTTATTAATTTACCTCTATTAAGTATTATTAAGCATTATTATCATTTTTATTTCATTTTTATATCCTGGTTAATAAATCCAGACGTCCTTGCAGAACCCTAACTCAAACATGTCTAAATCAGTCCCCTTGTGTAGATGTTTTTATTGTTTTTTTTTTTTGTCCCCTCTCTCTGTCTGTTTGGATCCATTCATGTGTTTGCTTTGGCTGTGTGAAAAGCAGTTTCATTCACCGCACTCAGAAATAGGTAAGGGCCAACACTGCACTAAAAAGCATTTTCTTTAACGCTGGCAAGAGGCTGTGAACCCAGAGCTGACACCTTACGGCACACGTAGAGAACTAGAGGATCTTGCATTCAAAAGCAAATATGTGGGCTCCCCTTGGATATGTAATAATGTAATAAGTTGCTGAAATAATGGATACCCAACCAACCCTGGCATACGTTTTTGCCTAGCGCAGCTCTTGCAAAGCACATAAAAAGTTTCTTAAAAATTACAGCCTCAGCTAGGATCAATGGCAAAATAAAACCCCCATCTCATCGCCCGGCTCATTAGTTTCGAAGGGGTCGTAACGACTTTCCTTTCGAGTGGCTGCACCTGAGCACACCGCGCGTGTCACCGGACAAACGGACGCAGGATGGGGACATCAGCGTGCCGGAGCTGAAATGGGAATGGCTTTCGGGTCCCTTCATCAAACACAGAGGGGACAGCCGATACTGCAGGACATTGCGAAAGGTCAGAATGTGTCAGACTTTTTTCGTCGACCTTAGATCTTAATTACGCAATTAAATCTATTAGTTGTTTAATTGGATATAGTTTTATGGGTTTTTCTCCTGAAGGAGTGCCAGTATAAATCCAACTATAACTCTTACTTGGGCTGCACCCCCCCCCAGCATTAGATCCTAGTTGAAAGCAAATTTGCTTAATATTAAGGTTAATGCTGTCTCTGTTACTAAATTATAACATTGGTCTGCTCAGTGCTGGCCTCACATTAGTTATGTACAGTTATAAATAAACTATCTGTTCTGTTTTATTTTTCAAAACCAGATTAGAGTCACCTGGATGGATGAAATACCAGGAAATGCAGTGAAACAGGTGGGCTCATATTCTTGCAGGTGGTGCAAGGCTGTGAGTCATTAGTTTTGTAGTGCGATGGTTTGGTTAAGAGACCTAACCCAGCTGTCAGTTAACATTGTTGTGGAAAACAACTGACCTTCATTACCCTAGTTCTGATACGCTTCAAATGCCTGCGCTGATCCTTGATCCGGATCGTTCTGTGAACACCTGCTGCTGTCAGGGGCTTTGTGTGTGTGCAGGCTGAGGTCAGCAGGCCTCAGCTGATGGAATCAGGTCAGAACCAGGGAGACGATACGCAATACTGTGGTTCCAACTTAACCTGTATAAAAAACAAGAACAAATGATGGATATTTACATTTAGTTAGTCAGTAACGTTGATATGGGTTTGAGCACTGGAGGAAGGTGAACGTTACAAAAACAAACTCAGTTTTAGATATCTTACCACCATATTGGTCAACAATGTGCTTATCCAGAATATTCCCTTTGTGCAACAGGAAGAGTGTGTAGAGAGCAAAACAAAAGAGACAAAGATGCAAATACAAAGGGAAATCCGCGCAGTGTTTTGATTTATGTAACCCTTCCACACATAACCTTGATATGCCATACAAGCTGCCACTTCCGGCTTCCTTTCCCAGCCCTCCCATTTTCATCATGCTTGTTGTGCTGTTGTCCTCCTCTTTGCGCCACAGTGAGAGCAATTGAACTTCTGTTCTTTATCTACACTCTTAGCTGCTGTCTTTTCCTGCAAATCCTGTCCTCGTGATGGCTGGCTCTGCAAGCCACGGTTGTGTGCCTGGATTAAGGGGGCTTTCCTTGTCACCAGGCAAACTTGAAGCAGCTCATTTGTTCTTTTAAAAGCCTGAATTCACATACTGCATAGAGAACTTCGCTGAGTACTGGCTCTGGGAGAACAGAAATTGGCCCATGGGAAAAACGAGAATTGTCACGCTTGCAGCTGGAACATGTTATAGTTTGGACAGTGCCAACATGAACAATGTGGCTAGAAACTTCCCAAGAGGCTGAGCCTTCTCCCCTTAAAATATCTCATAATGAATGAATGGTCTCTGCCTCTAATCACAGATGGCAGACTGACGGGACCCTTTAACCCCCTCGTTGAGAAACGCTTGGCCCAAAAACCTTAATTTCACACCAGCAAGATCAATAAGGCTCCGATTCTTGGACCCACACCTCTTTCACTGATCCACTGTGGAATCACTCTCGCTGACTAACAGTGTCGCAAAAATTTAACCCATAAATCACTGACTGTGAGCTATTCCATGGTGTTCCTCATTCCACCATTCTCTGCCTGTTGAAGCCACTCTTAGCAGACCAACAGATAGATGACCTCACACCTGAACATAGAGGTATAGAGGATGCACTGTAGTCTTCTCTGGCGGGCCAAAAAGGTCGCCTGGAGGAAGATCAAACGTTGCGTTCCCCATCCGTCTCATTCAGGCTGGCTAATTAATGCTCTTGGGCAAATTAGCACAAGGACAACAGTTGGGCAGCAAGGTGAGTGGTGAAACAGGAGGTGGGCATTGTTCCAGAACCTGCAGTCATTGTTGAGGGTTTCTCTCAGGTCTTGCATCCAGCTCCCCAAAGTTTGCTTTGATTCCAGATGTACTGTGTCCAGGTGTCCAGTCCCCCAACATATATATGTGTGTGTGCGCGTATATGTTCTGTTACGTTTCACAAAAGACTTTCTTTGCATTAATCTTTGATCAGTTCAGACAGTAGCATGGTGAATAATTCAGGCCCTGGAGAGACACTCCCTCAGCAAACCTAACCTGATGCAAGCTGAGTTGTGCCTATGTCTGGGAACAGGAAAACCTTGGTGAGTAACCGAAGACTTCAGAGATACACCTGTTCTCCCAGGACCGAGTGTGTGTGTGTGTGTGTGTGTGAGTGTCTGTGTTTACAGTCGTATCCATTCAAAGCTGCTTTCCGCAGTTCGCTGGTGCGTGAGACTCGAGAAGATACAGCATATTCATATTTTATTGGGAAGCAGCTTGATGTTCAGCTTAAGTTTGCACAGCAGTTTTGATTTGAAAGACTCGGTGAATATTTGCTTCCAAAGTGAAGACAAGGAGGTTTGATGTTCCAGTTCAGGTGTACCACAGACGCAGCTCAGATCTGTCCCTTGCACTCTGTGTGGTCTTCAGGCATCTTGTCCTGCATAATTACTGACATATCTAATTTCAAGCCCTCTCAGCGGCCTGCTGTGCTCAGTCATAATTACCTGTCAGGGGGCTTTGAAACATAAATGACTGAACACAGAAGGTCTCAGAATTGTTTATCACATAAACAACTGCCCTTCTACAGTGTCTTCATATTTTCATTAATCGGCCATGGCTTCCCATCACATCCAGATGAACGCTGCACCCAACAGCCCTGCTTTCATCCAAGGAACGAACATACAGGTTCAACTTATATTAGAAGCAAGGCTTCTGTGCCTCAGATCTTAATGAAGGAACAGCAAACATCTGACCATTTGTGTGTGCCAAGCGACACAAAGATGACAACCTGCCTATTCCAATACTACCGTGATATGCCCTGTTTCTTCAAAGAAGAAGTTAATGCCAAGGAGCGCCATTTGTTCTTTTTGGGCAGGCTGTACACTGTAGGAGAAATTATAAGCTACTTGTTTGGTGGAAGTCTAAAAAGTTCACGATCTAATGCTATTTGCATGCAGTTTAATGAATGCTTGATGTCTGCCGTGTCATTAGCTGGGGGTTTTTGTGATAAATGTGACGTCATGTATACTAAACAACACATTAAGAAAAACGCTTCTCTACTAGATTAATACATTTCAGCAGGAACTTAAATGCCGCATTCTTTTCCTGAAAGTATAAAGATTTATTTAACAGCTCTATATTTCAATATTGTTTCATATGTTAACTAAAGGACTTACACAGTGGTGCAGTGGACAGTGCCGGTACATCACAACTCTTGGCTTGTGGATTTGAATTGTGTGTTTTAGTGAGATGATTCAAACACGGTTGGTTAGGTGTCTGTAATTTCCCTTTGGGGTGTATATGCGAGCACGAGAGGTGAGCTGCCGCCCCGTCCAGGCTACAGTCTGCTTTGTGCAGTATGCTCCCAAAGACCGTCTGACATTCAGTACATAATTTCATATTTAACACATGTTTCAAACATCTTATGTACAGCTCTATACTTGATAAATGCTATTGCAACATTTGAAATATTTAGAAATGCAGGTAAAGTCGCAAATGCACTCTGCCAAGGACATAGGCACACCAACCAGGCAGGCCTCCTGCCTCCTGGCCAATGCCCAACACCACGTCCTCTAGCAGCACCAGCACCAGGTGTTAGGGAGGAATCTCTGAGCCTTTACTGTCAGTATTCTGGTGACTCCCTCTATCCACGTCCAAGGGCAGCTGCAGCTGTAATCTTTCACCCTGTTCTTGCAAACAAGAGGAAGGACGTGCTGCAGCTACAATGCACTGTGGGAATGTAGTATTTGGAGCAAATGGACCCTAGCAGGAACAGAAGAACACAAACTGAATGGTTTAATGTCTTAGCAACATAAATCAAAAACAAGACATTCAATTTTAAGTCTAGATTTACTCCACTTAGTTTTCACACTGCTTTTTGGTTAATACGCAACCCCCGCCCCAACCCTCCCAAAGCAACAAGCAGACAAGAACACTGCCACAGCCCTCTTATCAGCCCACATTTGGGTTGCCACCACTGGTCTCGCTGAAAAGCTGCTCTCCCTGCTTGCAAGCGCTTTTCAGTCGGTCGAGCAATTTAACCTCTCTTACCTCCTGCTGCTCAAAGAGGAAGAACTAATTTTGCAGGATTTCACAAGTCTCTCAGGGGCATTTTTTAAACCAGTCATATCACCCACCTCCCCATAAAACTGCACTGCTGTACAGTGATTTATAAAATATTTTCAAAAAGCAGAGTCAACTTTGCTATTGTGCTGTTGCAAAATAGTGCATTTATAGCAAGAATTATGAACTGTAAGAGGGGAAGAGTTTGAACCTGTTCAAAGTTTAAACAAAATATGATTTTTTTTGCGATGCATGTTTTCTCATCCATATATATATATATATATATATATATATATATACAGTATCTCTGATTTTATTTAAAGACTCAAGACATTTATTAGTATTAATACTGATCTGTGCATGCAGTCACAAATCTGTTATTTGGAATTTTGACCATGAGTAATAAATGCAATGGAGAAGTAGAGATTTTATAGACTAAGAATTCTGAATAAAAACAAGTGTGGCATTTTACTGGCCAACTGCACAAGTAGGGCATTTTTTTAAGTAAAGCATCAATATTCTTACTATCAAACAAAATGAACATCTGATGATATTTTATTTCATTTTAATAAACTACTACCTATTACAGTGAGTAACCTGACCCACAGCCACATAATGGCCAGTGGCAGCATGGAGAGGTGTTGGCGATGGAGGATCATATTCTGGTGACACTAACAACTAACAGCACTAACATTAACTGCATGGAAGAAAGGCCTGGCAATCTCCTTTTGTAGCTTCCCACGAAAACTCCTCTATGTACACCAACAATAAAATTAGATTGCGATATAGTGGTAGAAGATGAACCCCTCAGGACAGAAGGCATTTGGCAAGCTGCTGGAGAGGAGCTAAAGACTCTTCAGAGGAAACCTAGTGTGTATGATGTGGTTTGATCAAAGCCTTTGAGATGTCTAACTGTTGGTGTTGCTCATGGAATGAGTCAGAAGCTGTGAAGAAGCTGTGTACATTGGGACACGGAATGTGCAATACTGTGCCAGGAATGAATAACAAAGAAGAACTGGCACCACATATATAATCAAGAAGAAACATACAAGGACTGTAAAGAAATAAGGTGCAGTAAGTGACAGTTTCATTTCTATTCACCTGCAAGGAACACCCATAGACACAGCTATCATTCAGATACATGGACCATCACCAGATGCAGAAGAAGGTGTAGTGGGTCAGTTCTACAAACAGGTGAAAGCTAAAATTGGCAGAATATGCAAACAACATATACTGTTAGTCAGTGGTTACTAGAATACAAAAGCTGGGAACAAAGAAGAAGGTAAACTCGTATTAAATCACTAACAGAAATGAAGAATGAGAATAGTTGATCCAGTTCTGCAAAACCAACAACTTGTTTATTTCAAATACCTCCTTCAAACAACACAATACAGACGGCACAAGCGGGCAGCTGTACACGTGGACTTTACTTAACAGATTGTACAGAAATCAAATTGATCATATCTGAGGAAACAGAGCTCAATGACATGAATGAAGACAAAACCTAGAGCCATCTGTGGTCACCAGCTACTGTTACACAAGCTCAAGTCAAAACTGCCAAAAGGCAACTCAGTCAAGCACATAGTAAAGTATTATCCTAAAAATGTATCGTTGAAGTTTAAAGAACTGCTTTTGTATTTGTTTTGCTGAGTTGGATACAACTGATAGAGTATGAGAAGATTTATGGGAAGACATCAGGAAAGTTTTGCTAACCCTAAGAAAGAACAAGTCTTTGCAAAGAGAAATAAAAACAAAAACAGCCAAAATGGATGACTGACGAGACTAAGAATATTCCCCAGAAATGTAGAGAAGCTAAAATCAAAGGACAGAGGCAGTTGTAGAACTTTCACATACTTTCTCTATACTTTTTAATTTATATGCAGAACAAATTGTATGAGAAACAGGACTGTATGAGGAAAGAAATGGTGTGAAAACTGGCGGAAGACTGAACAATCTCCCTTACATTAATAATACTATGGTAGTAGCTGGAAGTGAAGATGACCTGAAACAGCCACTTTTTCAGATCAAGGAAGACAGTCCCAAAATGGACTTGCACCTTAAAGTGAGGAAGACAAAAGTCCTAACAACTGGTTAATTCAATAACTGATGAAGAAGAAATAGAAATAGTTGATAACTTCATCATCCTTAGGAAACTTGAAGGCCAATGCAAAAGAAGGCCTACAGTGTTGTACAATAATTGTAGCTATGGATGCCTGTGAAACAAGAAGACCAAACACAGTTCAGTACAACTATCTATAGAGTCGATGTTGACTTGACACTTTGCAACTATCATTCTTAAGAGTTTGTGTTGATGTGTCTTCATATTGTATAAGTGTTTCAGTGTTTTCATGCTTGTCTGCCAAAGTGCATGCTTCTATGAGGTCAAACTGTTTTTAAAAGAACTTGCTTCAGTGAAGATACTGAACAATACAGTGTACCCGAATCCAGGTCTGCAAGTTCACGGGCTTGCATGTTTGATTTGAACAGAGTTTGCTTCAGTAAACTTTAAGTGGCTGTTTGTGTCTCTGTGTGTGATTTTTTTTTAGAGCTAGAAACAGTCTCACAGTTTAGATTTCAAGGACTGGTAGTCTGGGATTGCTCAGGATGTGGTGTTACTATGACAAGAGGCTCACAATTGTCTGCGGTTGACTTTATTAAGAAGCTGTCAGAAACACCTCCCATGCTGCAGCAAAATGAGCAGATGGAGTTTGCAAAGGTGGTCTTAATTAGAATACGACTGCATAGAAACGCTGAAGTCAAGTGCAGGAACGCATCGTCTTGTCCGAGCCCCTGACATATGACCTTCTCACTTTCTCAATTCAACGATTCGACAAGACCAGACAAAAACACATCGAATAGTTCAGCAGTTTCCCAAGAGTGCTCCAAAAAATGATCCTTGCATTCATTCTTAGCTCAGGTTTGCTTTGACTTGGCAGTCCAACCAAAAACATCTAAGGTTGGTGTTAGGGAATGATCAGCGGTGACAAGTTAGTGATGTTCCTTTAAATAGCCATCCTTTAAATGACTTATCAGTATACAGGTGAAAGGTCTGAACACACTTTCTGGGGGCAGTTTTCTCCCAAAGCATCCGATTAAAAATGTTCAGCAGCAATGACTTTCCCATGTCTTTCCAGTAAATTCTATAAATGTGAACAACTTGTGGGTTGCTTTGCTTTCTCTCATCTGTTCAGTTTTATCCCATGCAAGCATTGCCCGAGTGTACTGAAACGATTGACTTTTATTGTAGACTAATGTTCATACTACCCTTTTTTCTGGGCTGTCACTGTTGTGCTGTTCAAACCATGACACTGCTTGATGAAATGCGGGCTTGAAACGTGATGGTGCTTCAAATCAAGAGTATGAGCATGTTAAGTAGCCTTCTACAGGCCTAAGAAAGGAGTTTAGCGGGATCAAACTGAGGTCTTTGCCAGGGCGGAGGTTAAATGATTATTGAACCTGAGTGGACGTAAATGTCACACACTCAATCGTCAATAGAATTCAGGGACAATAAACTCGACATTAATGCTCATTCAATGAAGAAGAGCCGAGGAAAGGCTGGGGAAGACACATCCCTTTAAACAAATTCTCTCCTTGTTAATCCTCCAGCTCTCTGTCTTGATGATAGTGATAATCAAAGAACCAGGGGTTAAAGCAAAAAATCAATCCTGAAGGTGTTGTCAAGCCTCCAAATTAATTTAAGCTTGAGTTTTAAAAGGCCTTAATTTATACAGGAGACAAGCTTAAGCATAATCCATTACTGCAGCCCCTGAAAAACTATGGTTTATGGTTTTATGCATTGTTGTAATGAATGAAACAAAAGATGAATGTGTCTGAGTATGTGGGACTGAAAAAAATCATATTTTTCAAATTATAATTTTAAATACTTTTAAAAACTTTAATATATAGCGGATGCAGTTTTTTTTTTTAATAATTATCATGGTACTAAGGGAGAGAGTTAAGAAAAAACTTTGCTGATCTTTTCAAAAATACAGCTGTTTGTAGTTTGTAAAACTTTGTCAGTCACAGCGCCATGAGAAAAGACACGCCTGTTTTCCCGAACACGTGAAGTCTGGAAGAAATGACATTTCGGGAAGAAGATATTGGACTGGGAAGTGCCTGTTAATTTGTCAGACGCAGAAATTTTGTTTAAAAGTCTGTCCTCCATGCTCACGTTGTGCCTCACGTCCCATCACCTCATCACCTCCCCTCTCGTACAAGGAGACTCACAGGGGGGCTCAACAACCTCTGTCAACGGCAGGCCCGCGTCTTCCAGCAGGCTCTAAGCCCAGATGGATAGTGTGCAAAGCACCGACTGTAAAGCACCACAGTCCAACACTTTAACTACGGAACAAAAGTTTTTTTTTTTTTTTAATCTCAGAACACTGATCACGCTACACACTTCAACTTCTCAAGATTGCTTGACCAAAGATCTCTGGTCTTCCACAAGAAAAACATGTGCTCCACAAATTCAGAATAGCACAATTATCATTTTTTCTGTTTTGCATCCAAAGCTTAATCTGTCACCAATCTGTGAATCTGGCACTAGATAAAGTGCTGTTTTGCATAAACAATACAAATAAAAACGGTCAGTAATACATGGCAGTAATAATAACACAGCTGAGGCTTCTACGCGAGGCTAATAGAAATGTTATTGTTTGACTTGCTTGCACACCTTGAATTTTAAGCTTCTGACTTTAGTACTGGTGACTGCAGTGGAATAGTAACCTCTGTCTGCAGGCTTGATGCACAATTGAACAGTTTGGTCCCTTTTTCACAGAGGGAGACTCCAAGAGGGACAGAAGGGCACGGGGTGACTAACAAGTGACTGTAAAGCCACTGCCATCCACACAGGAAAACTAGGTTCCAGAATTGACATTGATCTCTCCAAACAGAAATATTCCACTTTAAGCTGTTCTGTATTATGCAGCTTAAAACACTTCACAGGAAATCAAAACGCACTAAATCCAAAACACTTCATCTGTGATGGACTGGCGTCCCACTCAGGGAGGGTTTCGTGGCATAGCCCCCATTGCTTCCAAGATAGGGTCTGGACTGCTGTGACCCTGCTGGGGATAAGGGGTTTATAAAAATGAAATGGATAAAACACTTAATTTTATTACAGTATATAAGCACAGTAACGGAAATTGGAGACTTTTAAGGTTATTGTCTCAATGACAGCTCAAGCTCAATGACATCAGCAGTGTCACAAATAAAAATAAACTGCAACATTTTAATGTGGAAAGATGTTGGTACATGTTATGTATTTTTGAATAGGCAGAGTAAGTGTTGAACTTAGGAGGGACTAAAGATGCCCTTATATGTTTCTATATTTGTACTGAAAATGTGCTCTTGGAGACAGAAAACAATGTGTTTGATGAAATATATATAAATATGTAAAAATTTATTCAGACAGCTGAACAATTCATGTCAAATTTGCTGCAGCGTGTGCAATTGCCTCCCTTTGCTCAGCTTTATTGTTTGGACTTAACAGCAGTTGTGCAACTCTTCTTACCAGCACTTTTACAGCTTTTCAGATGTCCTATGGTGGGTTAGTAAACACAAACCAGCACAAGTGAAACATGCTGTGGTGATAATCATGCCCAACAAGACAATGGCAGCAGCTTGGCTGTGGAGGGAAAGCTGGGACTGTGGAGAATGGCTGCGTGTGTCATTTACTGTAATATAGCAGAAATTACAGCTCATGCTTTGCACATGGAATTGGGGAAATGATAGTAAGAACCCTACGATGTATGGCTATGTTGAACGCTGAGAAATTTGCCAAAATATCATCTAAATTAAAAACAACAATCAAAGGGGATATCTGAGCTCAGAAGGAAAATTAGCTGAAATGGAAGATAGAAGATGTTGCTCTATTGTTATTAATGTCAGTAGTTCTGGATTATGGGACACATTTCATTTTCAATGACAGCTGGAAGCCATCGAGTCTAGTTATTGCACTAGCTTACTCTTCAAGAATCAGTTAGGGGGCACCAGGTACCATAATGGTTACAACTGTTTCCTAGCAAGATGGGGGTCCCCTGTTTGAACCCATCTCCTGGCATTGGACCTTTGATCAAAGTACTCAATCTGAAGATATTCTGTTCCATAAATGGTCAGTACTTTTTAAGCATAATACTTTATTATTTCTTACTTTAATTATATTGTATTGGGAAATGCATTTTGCTTTTATTTTGTTTCAAAAACATACATTATCACACTTGTCTGGCCACGATGTAAGCTCTGAATGAGAGAGGATTGTCTTAATGTCACAGCTCCAAGACACAGCAGTGGCGCTAGCATTGAACATGCCTGGTCACACCTGTTTCGACTCAATTCATCGCCCCAGTCTTTAAAAATATCAACTCATCGCATTCCCTGCAGAACATCAAATAGTGCTTGTGACCTTTCCTTACCAGCCTGCTTTGAGTTTGCTCTGCCTTGGATCTGTTCCCATTGTCAGCTCTGTACCCTGTGTGTCATCTGTGTTTCCCTGACTCCTGAGCCCTCAGTCCTCCGTGTCTCCAGATTCCTGTCCACCAAGTGTTCCGCTCACAGTGTTTCCACAGTCTTGAAATATGTATCGCCTGCTAATCGAACACTTAAAGTAAGGGTTGCTGGAACATTAAGATAATCACATTTTAGAAGCTCTGCACCTAGACTGGGGGTTGATATGGCAGCACACGGCAGCAGTGTAAAATGGAAAAGCCAGGCTTTTAGTATGAATCAAAATATTAAGTCTCACTCCTTCTATGAGGTGTGCACATTCCCTCCGTGCCGCACGTACCTTAATAGACAAAGATACGTAACACAAGGGCCGCTGTTCTGGCTCGAGAGAGTAGTCCGCTGGGCTGCCTTTGAGACAAGTACTTAAGGCTAATTGCTCCAACTGAAATCGCATGCTGTTTAAATGCACAGTACTGTACGTTTCTTTGAGCAAAATGTGTCAAATTGTCATTGTAATGCTAACAGAAGCATGCAGGCTAGGTTAATAAATAATGTCCCTATATGCCTGTGCCCTGTGATGTACTCATTCCATTTCAGTTTATTCCTTTCTTGCAACCCACGCCCCAACAGACTGAGTTTGCTGTAGCATCACCGATAAGTGCATCTTTAAAATTAGCGGTTGAAGGAATTACTGACTTGTGAGGCGTGTATTGACTTGGGGGGGCCTTATGTTTGCAGAGAGAGTATAGATTCTTCTTTGGGTGATGGAGGCCAAGTCTCTGTCTCTGTTCTATCCTTAACACAGTTCAGCTACCTAGCTGCTTAAGCTTTTTGGATAGGACACAGAATGCAAGAAATAATTTTAACAGATTAACTCACATGGACTCTTATTACTTAAATGTTTGCTTATTCTGGCAGTTAGATGAACCCTCAAGTAAACAGCAGTAAGTCAGATCTGCACGCACACCTTCCAAATTCATCACGCATGGATGTAGCCCTATGCTGACTGTACCCACCCCTTCAGCATCAGTCTCCCACCCACGGACCGCCCAGGGCAGCTTGTCACTCCCGTCAGAGGGCCGTTTCCGGATGCTTCCTGGAAGGCCAGCACTGCGGGTGCTGTCACAGTCATATTCGCTCCACTGCCCCCATTGCTGAGCCCAGAGATGCCCTCGTTTCTGCAACTAATCCAATTAGCTTTGTGTTCAGATCCTGCATGCAAAGACAACGCTGAGAGAAAAAGAACAAAACAAAAAAAAAAAAGTTTAATCTGAGTTTGTTAACTAAGATACAGATTCCCTCAGCTGTACATTATTAGCTGAAGAACTTAGTAAACGGGACAGAGAGCGAGAGAGAGAGATAATGTGGCTGAGATCAGTTCAGTCCTCCTTGGTAATCTATAGCTCATAAGAAGCCAAATTCTTTTTTGGACTGGATATAAATGTAAAAAACTGTGAAGAATATAAAAACTATGAAGATTTTTCTTTTGTGTGGATTTCATTTATTCAAAGTACAAACATGGCTGTGTGCTGTATGTATGTTTGGCTGCTAATTCTGTCGTCAGGATCGGTTCAGAAAACGGATTTTGAACGTTGAATGCTGCTGAATGCAAGTGAGTGATACGTTTTGGCTCCTGCTGATGTTCCAATTAATTTTCTGCGATTTAGCTATTTGTTGAATAAATTGTACCATTCAAGTCATATTTAACCAAAAGCTTTAGCTGAGTTGTGCATTTTTATTAGTAGTTTGAACGCAGATTTATTTCTGTAGGTACAAACTATAAGAGGTTCATCTTCTCCAGAAAAAAGTACACATTTTTTGCTATTCCTGAAACTTAAGCAAGAATGATAATATTATTGAACCTCATTTGGACTGAAATTCAGTGGGTTCGAAATTAGTAGCTTCATTACTTGTTGAAAGTCTAAAACTAATTAAAAACAAGATAGATGTTTCACCGAAATAACCACTGTATTATTCATTTCAAGGTGGAAAATCAATAAAGATGTTTTGAAATCCGACCCTTTTGTTCTTCCAGAGGACGTTACTCCTCGGATGTCACAAATTCAGTCGAACTGAATTTAATAGTCATAGTCGGTGGTTAGCTAACACAGATTAAGACAGCAAGCCGAATGAGATGGATTCCTACCTGCTTGGACTCACTCATCCAGGAACACACTCTAATAGTACTGTTGTAAGAACATCATTCTTTTCAAAGTCACTTCTGCATTGAGGATCAGAATCAGGATCAGGATTGATGTCAGTAACAAGGTCAGTTCTGAGTGAGAAAATAAAGGCAGTTGTTTTATGATGAAAATAATGTTGAGACATGTAAAACCTCCTTAAGCTTAAAAAGCCCTCAGACGCATGAGCTTTGCCATCCCACTAAGTTATTAAAACACAAAAAGGAGCAAAGCTAAATGGTTGCAGCAAAGGACACAGAAAGTCTGTTTTACACACAAAACAAGTCTGTAATGAAAATAACAAGAGGAGTATAAATTGTTTCTTTCATTCTCAAAATTCTCTCCGTAATTGAATAGAAATAAGCAAGGACAGGAAAGCTTCAATGACTTTGGGGGCGCACAGGGACACGGAACGCAGTGACAATAAACGGTTGACTCTGACTCTTCACTGTCACCATTCAAAGGCTGACTCAGCTCCCGGCCTTCTTTCACACCAAGGATTGTTCCACTGCGTTTCCTTCATTCACTTGATCAGCTCAGAATTCAGTGAACGCACAGCAGCATTTTACATTCCTACCTGACCTGTTCCAGTCATATTTAGGAAATAGTCTTAAGTTTATGGGACCGCAAGAGAATTCGAACGGATGCGACATTAAGGGTGGTGCGGCGGCTCGGCGAGTAGCGCTGCTGCTGCCACGGTGGGTGTGAGTTTGAATTTGGCTCCATCTGTGCGTTTGCACATTCTCTCTGTGTCAGTGCAGGTTTCCTCCTGTAGTCCAAAGACAGGTGTTCCAAGGGAACTGGTCAATCCAGGTTGCCCATTTTCTGTGTGTTTGTGTGCTCGCCCTGCGATGGACCGCTGCCCCATCAAGAGGCAGTTTCGTGATCTTGGGCCCATTACTTCTGGGATAATCTCCAGATCGCTGAGACGCTACTCGGTGTGAAATGGCTGGTAAAATATTAAGCAAGAAAATGATTAATAATAATCATAATTAATTGCAATTTAATTAATTATCATTATTAATATAACTTATATGCTCCTTTCCTGGATAAACCGGGTCACCGATAATGGATGGATTGACGGATTTATTATGAGACTGAATTTTACTGACCACATAAAATTGAGGACAAATTAATTTATTTGAACCTATTATAAATATACTGTACTTGAAATGCACATTACGAATTAAATACAGTCTCTTAGATATTTGACGTAGGCATTTATTTCAAAGTAACAATACACAGTACTGGACAAGTACAAAAAGCAATAGTGCGGGTTGATAGAAGGTGGAAATCAGTAGAGTTGTCTCTTAAAGAGATTTTTATATTCATGTGAGTTAATTGTTTTGCTAAGGTGAGCAATGGGCTATGTCAGCAAGAACAATTTAGACCATAAACCATTCACGTACTTGTACAAATGCTCCTTTAGATATCAAAAACCTTTCTTTAATAGCTGCTGTGTTCCTTCCCAGTCTTCCCATACCACGTGTGGTGTTTTGTTGTCGTTTTTTAACGGGCTGCGACCCAAACCAGCCACAGGCTGTGTCAGACTTCGTGGCTTCAGCTGAGGACTGATGTGGATTGCATGTTTCATGATAAATACCTTTTTGTAGGAATCATGGGAACATCCAGAAAGAAGTAGCAATATCACGCTGTGAAATGCTGGTAGGTCCAATCTGGTTTTCTCTGGTTCAGATGAGTTTGGTGAGCAAGAACCATGAGGACAGAATGCTACGAAGTGAAGGGCGGTCAGAAGGACAGCTTGGTGGCCAGCCTGCCACTTTCCACCATGGTGACCTGCCAACCTTTAGAACTCTCCAGGTGTCAGGCCAGAGCCCCCTCACCCCAACTGGGCTGCTCCCTGGGGGGAAGAACACTTAAAAGAGGTCTTTTTGAACTCCAGCCTTCAGCCTGAAAGCAGTGATCCAGAGCCTGGGGCAGAGTCAGGTGGTGTCTGTGTATGTGTCTGCTTAGGGCTTGTTGTATGACTGCAAGGCCAACCTCAGACAGTTTGCACTTGAAAGGATGGAGAGGAAAGCTGAATGTTTCCCAAAGTTGCTTGGCTCACTTAGGCCGCTGGAGACAGATGGTACTGCACAGGTGAGCTGGCCATGACACATATCTGCAGGAGCACTTTGACACACCTGCACGTTCAGGAAATACAGGTAATTTTGTGGAACGTTGACTGCTTTTTGGCTTCTTTGTAGGACTATGTGTTTTCAACAACCAAGAAGACGACAGTGCTTCTGTGGGAAACGTCAGTCTCTTTCCAATGGCGTCCTCCTTATCTTCATGTCCATTGCGCACTCTTTCATGCAAATGCAGCTGTTCTCCAAAGAAATGATTAATCTGTTTATACACCTGGGATATTTGTACTGGAGCAACAGAGCGAAAGTATTTTTGTCAAAGGTATTATAGCAGAAGGCAGGATTCAGACCTTCAGCAGCAGCTCTAAGCAGCACGTCCTTCTACCCCAATTCTGCCTGTGTGTAGAACACTGAAAGATACAGCTCAGACCTGGTGAGGGCAGTCATCCTGTTGTCTGAGGGCTCCTGGTACATATTCCACGGTGTCTGTAGTACCCTTAAGCAAAACCTTTACCCTGAACCGATACAGCAGAAATGACCCTGCTATATAAATGAATGAATCACTGTGAAGTTACAATATTTGACTTTTTCAAGGAATGCCGTAACTTCATTTGTGGACCATGTGTACATGTGGCCAGTGCAACGTTTCTCTTACGCTGGCAAGGTGAGGAGGCCCTCCAAACCAGAACTCTGCTGACTCGCTTTCCCTCATCCATTGTCTCCAGCCGTGTGCACGCAGTGCCCTGCAGCGCTCCTCTGAGCGTAAGAATGGAAAGACCGTTGTGAAAAGAACTTTGCTGGAATATTTCTACATTTAACACACTCATTACCACAGGTCACACCACATGATCTTCCAGAATCACAATCCCACTCTGCTCCTCAAACTGTCTGTCATGCCGCCTCTCTGTTTCTTATCTATTTCTCTCAGTCTCTTCATCCCTTTCTGCCTCTTTATTTCTCTCCGTTTCCTTCTGTCGCTTTCACTGTCTCCCAGTTTGCCTCCTTCATCACTAGTTTCTTTCAGTCTTGGGTGTCTTGTCTCACTCTGCCTGTTTGCACCTCTCTCAACTCCTCATTTTGTCTTCTATTCTGTCTTCCTATATATCTGTCTTTTTGTCTCTCCCTCTCTCTCTGCCCCCCCCCCACCTCCTGTCAAAGAAGTAACTGCAACGTTTCTTCTAGTTATTGTCGAGGTGCTGTATCCCTCTTCACTTCCAAAATATCCAGTCTGAAAAGCAACTGTTGGGCCACCAAAAATCTGCGCGCATCATATCTTTTTTCAAAACTTTCTATATTTGTAAATAGAACTAAGGCTAAACGCGGCAAATGAAAAAAAAAAAAGAAAAACGCCGGAAAATGACTCAGTGCTTATTTACCGATTTTTTAATACTGAAAATAAGCAATGTCAAAGTGGAAGTTTATGAGTGCACCTCCGTGCACCGCATTCCTCACCGTTAGTACTTACCGACGCATTAAAAACGACAGAGACCAAGCGGTCCCCGCAACGTAACGTTACCTTTCACGCAGAATGTGCCGCAATTCTGCCTGCGCCTACATACGTTTTCAAGACAGTCTTTCTGCCCCAGCGTAACCTGCGCAGCCACAGTAACAGATCCGATCCAAGATGCTCAAGGAGGACTAAGTCAATAAAACGCTTATAAAATGAACGATCAAAACGTTACCGAAAAAAAATTAAAAATCTGAAAATATAAGATTATTTTCTTAACTCGTGTTTTTTTTCACAGTAACATACGTTACATATGGTTAATAATGACTAAATATTTGTAATAATAACTCTCGTCACCCTCCTCCTACAGCTTTACATCCAGCGAAGGTTCTCTTTTTCTTCTGCGTGTCTGTGCGGCTCCGCGCATCTCTCCTCTCCTTCCTCCCGCTCCCTCTCTTTACACACACACCCGCGCGCGGGCGCGCGCACACACACCCCCCCCTCCCCCGGTCGCTGTGTCTCATTCACTTCAGCGTGTGACCCACGCACCGCTTCCACTCAGCTGGGGAGGGGAGAGGGGGGTGCTCTTGGATATAGGCTTTTGTGACGGACCCCAGGGCTACAGAGACCCAATCCAGCTTCTGCGCGAAGACGCACAGGCAGAAAAGGAGTCTCCAAAACCAGGACTAAAAGTGTCTCCAGAAAAAAGGCGCAAAGGGAATGACGGGACGGACAGCGCGTTTGTCGTACATTTTTCCGCTCGGCTGAAGCTCCAGACGAACATGGGCGCTTTTTGGTTACGACCGGAGATCACTAGGCTACAACATTCTCAAAGCACTTGGATCTAAAAAAAAAAAAAAGAAAAAAAAAAAACTAAGACGCCTTATATACGATTTCCTAATATCTTGTTAAACCCACTAAAAATTTCCGCGGACGGAGTTTTTGCGGATTTTCATTAAACTTGGAATTAGTCGTATAAAGTGGCTTTACGTATTTTGTCTTTATTTCACTTTTCCTGCGCGTTGTAACCCGAAACCTTTTGCCTCGTTCGATGCCACCTCCGTCCCCGCCGACTCGTCTTGGTGACATCATGAAAACGGCGAACTTGTTTTAATGAAGCCTGTGGAATTGCTGGGGGTCTGTTCCGCCGCTCTTCCGACGGACACCCTGCTCACAGACCACATGGAGCGCCTAACTTGCCCAAGGTAAATCCATGCACATCTTCTCGCGGCGTTGCGTCTTAAGTGCACTTTCTGCATGTGAGAGTTTTCCTTCAATGCATTTAGCCCCCTTTCTTCGCCATCCCGCGCAACTCACGCGGGGACACGCGGGTGTCTAGCCGCGTTCAATGCGAGGGACCGTGACTAAACCCCGACTGTCACCCGCGGGGTCAAACTGTCTCTTTTTTCCAGTCGTCGGCGATGTAGATCCCATCAGACCTGAGAGGTTTCCACAAAGATCTGCAAAACAAACCCCCTCGCATCAACTTATTTTAAAACAGCCACGTATTGCGGTTTGTATTCTGAAATGAAAGTATACGCGATTATAGAGTGTTTGTGCGCGTGTGTGTTAAAGTAGATCCCAACCTAACGGAACAATGTCGGATCCCTCAGTTCTGTCGCTCTCCAAGGTACCAAAAGCGGCCACATCTCGCTCGGTGCCAAGTGGAGGGCACTGTGACGAGCGCGGCGCATAAATAAGACGTAATTAGCTTTTAACGCAGTAATTCCGAGATAAATAGCTAAATCACTTATTCCTAGCTTTCCCCTCGAATACACTGGACAAGTACGCCGGATTATTTACTTCTGTGAAGCCGGTACAGCGCCCGCCTTGGAGAGACCATCCACTCGGGCTGCCCGGTTAATCTCTTCTTGACTCGGTTTCAACCGCAAAACCATCGGCTCCAGTCGAAGGACCGTTAGATGGGCACTGGTTCGCAACTTTTGCTCTGACCTGCGCTCGCTGTTTCCTCCTTCGATATCAAAACACCCCAGTCTGGGTATTTTTAGTTGGATTCTCTTCTCCTCCCTACAGCCGACACCCCCGCATGGCTGGTTATTGCGAATTAGTTTTAACAATCGGTCCCGTTTCATTATGCGAACGCATTATGGACATTTTGGTGCTGCGGTGGCCGGGATTTATGTCCTGCTGGTTTCACCTGCCGACGTGGTTTCTGCATGACTTGGTCATGTATTCTAAACAATCTGCTTAGTTTGGCTGCAACAGAGAAAGGGGTCCAACTTCCTTCTAAGCCTGGAGTGCGAATAAAACAGAATATTTAGTTTTGGGATATTGCGCCGAAGCAAAACAATCGGCAACTGCACTTATTTGCATGGGTGATGATTTCTTATTTCTTACCCCTCTTTGTGTTCTGTCTCTTCGGCGCTGCGTGGCCGAAGCGTCAGAATTTTGCAAAAATATGGACATGTTTACGTTTCTGTAGCCATCGGGAGCCACAAGGGAGCATTTAGCAGCAGCGCTGCGACCAAGACGCGGCGGCGCGCAGCGGCCACGTCCGCGAGACGCGGACAGAGAGGTCCTTTGATTTAGGGGTAAATTTACCGCGAACATCTTCCGTCAAACGGTTGTTCTGCTGCAGGGGCGAAACAGTAAAAGTGTGTGTGCGTGTGTGTTTTGGTGTGTGTTCAAAATGAGTTCGAGCGATTATTACTTTGTTTTACTGACAATTTTAGGCGCAAAAACAACGTCGAATCCGCGTTCGGATTTATACACGCTGCTTGTTTGATGTGAAATGCACGTCGGAATTTTTGTTTTTACCCTTTTTCAAGCGATTAAAATGCAATAAACGCATCTAATGTGTTTGATGCACGGACTGAATACTAATCCGACACATACATCACGTCCCACCGCTTCGCTCAGAAAGTTACGCATATTTATAAATAAAGACGCACCTTCGTATATTTGTGACAGTGACATGACATGACAGTACAGCTGGCGAGAGGTGTTACACAGCTGGTTTGGGTTCAGAACCGACCCGGGGGACGATGTGGAGTCCTGGGTTCGCGGACGGCGTGGCACGGAGTTCCCGCTTCTGACGGCAGGGGGGAGTGTGCAGACACTCGAGTCCCACCGCGGAGCGCGGGCACGCGCGGCGGGGCGCGAGCGAAATGAAGGACGGGGGGGGGACACTTCTCTGTGGACGGCGACCTGGGATGAGTTGACCTTCACCGCATCGAGGCCCTGATGTGTGTCTCCACGGGAGAGCGGGATGAGAGTCGTGGAAGTGCGGCGGCGCCGCGGAGCCTCAACAGGTCGAGCGCTCGAATTTCACCCGCAGAGACGCGTTTGAAACCCCGGTGCTGTGACGGCCCAGGGCGCGCCGAGGTGCGGCACAACAAAGCCAGCTGTGTCTTTATCTGCATTTACCTGAAGCAGAAATGTAGTCAAGGCAACACAGTAAAAAAGAAACGACACAAAATGCGGTTTGACCATATCTTCTACCTTCTTCTTCTTCTTCTTATTATTATTATTATTATTATTAACGGATTTATCAGAGACTTGGCGGTCCGGAGCATATCCCAGGCGCCACGCGGGGAAAGTACGCTTTTGGGCAAGTTGTCTGTCAACATGAAACACAAGGAAGAGATACTAGCTGTGTCATCTTCGTTTTATTATTATTGTTGTTGTTGTTGTTGTTGTTGTTGTTGTTGTCGTTGTCACAGAGACAGCAGGTGATGTGCTGATTAGAAGTTGCGTTTCAAAGAGGAAGGTTCGAGTCCCACCACCCAACGTAGTGCTCTTGAGGAACGTACTTACAGTAAAATAATACAGTAAAAATCTGCCAGGTATACGAATAGCTTAGAAGCTTAAAACCGTAAGTCTCTTGAAAAACGTATTAGAGAAATTTATTTTTGTTACAAATTAAGTCTTGAAGATAATACCGAATGTTTTAACATGAGGACACAAGCGTGCTTTCTGTGGCTCTATTTGAACAGTATATAACTTAATAAAACAGCAAAAATAAATAAAACAGTAAGACTGCGATGTTGTAAAACACATAACCTCATTTTGAGAAAAAAAAGGATGAAAAAGCGATGCAGATACTTAAAAAATAAACTCGAGAGGAGACGCATGACAGCGCTGCTTAGAATCAAGCAGCGTGAGGACCGGGTCGTGCGAGTTCACGCGGCGGGGGGTGTTAGTAAGGAAGCTGCACGCTTTTTGGCCTAGATGTTATCCTTCTGAGCCGGTTGTCATCCAGTTGTCTTTTCCTTCAGCCTCCTCCATTCTCCACGGACATGCTTATATCACCCTGTCCTCTTGACCTCAACTGCTCACACAGATATGAAAACATTAGCTTACACACACACACACACACACACACACACTAAGGAATGTACAGTACATGATGCCAGGGTTGCATTTTCTACAGTTTTGAAAGAGATTTTCCGATGATGCTGAGAAGAACGACACATTGAGAAGGGAAAACAGGTGTAAAGAAAAAAATGTTTAATAAATTGCATATATTTGGCAAGTGTACTTTTTTGTGCATTGCCTCCTCTCACCAATTGGTGCTGCATATGAGCAGCTGAGTCAGTAAAGAGGTTTTTACACATTGTCCCTTATTAGTGCGTGGTCAGTCGTCCCTGTAACTGCAGGACAGTCACCCCGTCATCACGTCTACATCATGGCTGATGGAATCAGAGACCTCAGAGACCATCTCTTTACTGTGTCGTGCGCTCCAAAAAACATCTTCATTTCCATCATCTCAATATTGTTAACCTTTATTACGGACCTTTGTTATAACCTTTATCGTTGACCTTCACTCATCAGACACCTTGTTCATGGTGACTCATAAAGCTGCTCTACAGTTTCAGAAATTCAGGGCAAGTACATTGATGACAAACCGTCGAATTAAACACAGCTCTAAGCACTCTGCCGTCCAGGTAGCATCATTTTCTCAGTTCCACTTGATGTCAGGATGATGATGCAGTCATCAGTCATCGCCTGAGCCGTCCTCTTTCCCCAGATCTTCTGCCTTATATAAAACAAGCATTCTTTAAAACCTTTTACTTGCCTGATGGCAGTGAAATGTGGCAGTGCAACAAAAGGTATGTAATAGGTTGCTGAAGTCAAGCTGTCACTTTTTCCTGCTTTTTTTGTGTGTATAGATTTGTCTTTTTCAAACTAAAGGACTGGCCCTGACTGACAGAAACTCACAGAGAGATACAGCTAGTGATGATCAGCACTGCATTAACACACACACACACACACTTACAGAACAAGAGAGACAGCAAGACGATTCTTGTCTGATCATAACCCGTTCACTGAGCCGGCCAGTGCTGACTCACCCCTCTGACTTGCTCCGCACTCTGACTCATAACCCCTTAGAGTCTGTGACTTGTGCCACCCGAGATCCCCTTCACCAGTGGATACACACGGCACAAATGTCCTCCTCCCACCCTCTATGACACTGTCCCTCCGGTGCCAAACTGTCATTATTTCATACTGCACTGTCTGTTCATTTATTCATTCACATACTTTTCTTTTTTCATCACTCAATCTGTATGCACGCATGTGATGTGTACGTAGGATGTATGTATGTCTTATGTTGCTGCAACTACATGAATTTCCCTCCGGGGTTAATAATTTCATTTATTCATTCATTCATGAGGACAGGAGCTTGAGCCAATATGGAAATGCATGGTTACCATTTGTTGAGAAACGACAAGGTCATATTTATCAACATAGAAAAATATTTGTATGCATTTGTTTTAGTATTTATATTCTTTATGGTAAGATGGACTGGCATCAATTTGGGGTAAGGGTGAACCACCCTGACTAGCCAAGTCATGCTTCCAAGATAAGGTCTGGACCACCGCAACCATCAAAACCAGTTGTCAAAAATAGGTGTATTTTTTTTTTATGAAATCTTCTCCTGCTTTGTCCATCAGCTCTTCTAATAAGGGTCCCAACGAGGCTTGGAGGGCTGCTTAATGAAGCCTTGCCAGCGCATACGTAGACGAGAAGGTGAATGAACTCTGGGAACATGAGGACAGGAAAAAAAAGAAAAAAATTAGCAAACACAGCCTCCAAACGTTTCTGTCATGATGCAAACGAGTGCTCTCATGCAGAGTTTATGTTGTTAGAGAAATGGAGGTCTATATTCAATAAACATTTACCCCCCTGTGCTAGTTTTAGGGGCCTTCCATCAAAGCACTAGGAATACTTCAAATAGCTGCCAATTTAAACCACAAATTGCTGCCACTTATTTATTTATTTGCATTCAAACAATTTATGGAAAGAAAATGTGTGACATCATGGAAATTTGGATATGACTGGAGCCAAATAGAAGGCATTTCGGCAAATTGATATGTCGAGGAGGAAAGTCAGCGTGCATTTGTGCGGCAAAATCTCGGTTATTTATTTGTTTTAGCCGAGTGCAACAGAATCCGACCAGTCGGTTTTCACCTTGGGCCGGAGAGCTGTCTAGGGTAACGGCGGCGGCGCTGATGTGCGCGTTATTGTGCAGTGTGTGTAGATGTTCTCTGCAGTGGTGCTCCGTGATGCGAGCTGAGGTCCAGACCGCACGTAGCCCAATGCTGGTCCTGAGCGCTGCTGACAGTAAAACTGCA
The DNA here is from genome assembly GCA_900497675.1 of Arapaima gigas. Lineage (NCBI taxonomy): Eukaryota > Metazoa > Chordata > Actinopteri > Osteoglossiformes > Osteoglossidae > Arapaima > Arapaima gigas. The sequence continues at coordinate 147,945 of UFQX01000655.1, forward strand.
GCATTTAGCCAGCATTAATTATGGAAGGTACAGCACTGAGGGGGGGAAGGAGAGGGAATGGGGGGGGATCTGCTACAGGACATGTAGGGAAGACCCTCCTGCAGGACCGTGCTAAACTAAACATCTCCTCGCCTGCCCTGAAGGGATTTTTTCTTTTCTGTGTCACCATTGCTAGGTTATTCATAGTTAATGCAGTGGTTTTCTGATGTAAAACTTGGGCACTTATTTGACACTTTTTTCCAAAGGTTAAGCTACTTAACAACTACCCACTGACGCTTACTGGTGAAGTAGCTTGCTCAAGGGTGATAGAGCAGGAGAAGGGGTTCAAACCTACAGCCATGTAGTCTGGAGGCAGCAGCTGTAACTGTTGCACTACAAGCTGCCCCTTTCACCATGGCTGCCGAACAAAGAACTGAATATAACAAAAAAAAAAACAGGTTGATGTTTGGCTGCATTGTTAACCACTGATGACTAATATACATATTGTAGATTATATGATTATCTTCAATTATTGCACTTACAGTCCATCCACGTGGCAGTATTGTATAGCACAATGCGCTGTTTTCGAACAACAGGCGGATGCAGTGTTTTAAGAGTGAAAATACCTTGATGATGCATAGATGGCCTCATAGACCTCGACTGACGCATATAGAGGGGGCTGAAAACTGCCCTCCGTTCACCCATCGCTGCCTCTTCATCTTTAAGTCTTTGGTGAAAAATGCAGCTATGATAATGACAAATTGGCACAGGTGTCCATTTGTGGTGTGAAGAGGAACTGGTGGGGGATGTTATAAAGGCTGTCATTTTTATTCTGGATGTTCAGCTTTGCTTTCTGGCACTTTCTTCTGATCTTTAAACTTCCTCCTCCCACCTCCTTCTTTGCTGTTCATTAACCATCCTCCACCCCATATCATATTTTTATTTAGTCATCACTCATTTAGTCATCACACATCCTATTCTGTCAACTTCCCATAAAGGTGTCTGGGGTGGGGTGGGGGGGGGGGTCTAACTCCTTGGTGTTTACTTAGGTTTGAGTTTTCTGGACCCCTGGCACACAGAATGGGTTGGCTCTGACTGGGCCATGAAGATCCAAAACGGTTGCAGTCGCCGTTACCGTGTTGCATCCTTCTCATCAGTGTATCCGTGCCCCCCCAGCTTTGCCTGTTGGTTTAACACTGTGTCCACTGTGCCCCCACCTCTACACACTGCCACCACTGACCAGAGGCGGACCCTTAGTCTCCTGTGTTTCCCTCTCCTTTCTCTGAGGCTCGATTCACTCCAAAGTTGCTCATCGCTGAGTGAAAGAAACATCCACAGGCAAGTGGGGGGATTTAACGTAACATTCTGGTTTGCGACAGAAAGTACAGAATGAGGTGTGATTATTGTAATTTATTTTCACAGAAAAGCAGTGCAAAGTAGGTGGCGATATGGACACAAAGCAGTGTAGCAAGGGAATGGCTAGCAGATCAGGGCCACAGCCGGTAGTCAGAATTAAACATACATTTTTGCATGTGACATCCATTATTAAACCCTGGAAACACTGTCTTTGATGATGAAACCTATGTGCACTATATCATTATGATATATCTAATGAGAGCAATGGCTGACAGGGTTAACTGTCTAGAAAAGATGAGCTTTGTCTCGATTTCTGCCCAAGTTCGTGTTGAAAGAAAATGAAGTCGAGCTGTGGTTTGTTTTGTCTTATTCATAAATAGAGCAACGATAGCGAGATAGAGATTAAAGGGAGGTGTTTAATATTCCCCCCAATGATGTGTGCCTAGGTCTTTGCACATCAAGGGCAGAGCTGATCAGGCACACAATCTGCATATGGCGGAAGACGGATAACCAGTTGATGAGTCGAGAGGGGGGTTCTCGGGGTTTGCCGGCCCTCCCTTCAACCGCCATCAGATTCGCCCAAGTGGAGCTGAGACCACAGATGGTTTGCTTTTATGCAGCCTCCTCATTTTTCCTGAGGGGGTGGTGACCCCACACCGAAACATGACAGCTTTTATTAATTTGTGCATCAAATCCTGGCCGATCCACTGGTCTACTGTCTTGCCTTCGCTCAGCCCTGGAGTGCTTCCAAAGGGCTGGCGAGAGGTTAACCCTAGTGGCCTGGCAGCTGGTGTTACAAGCTGCCTTGAGCTTCAGCTGGTGTGTGCAGCGATGTGGCACTTCGGGTCCTATGGGAGTGTCACTAGGCCAGTGATACCTTCGAGCTGGCAGGACAAAACAAACTCAGTGGACAAAGCGTGTGCTCATGCGCCGTGGTACTGAATGACAGAGGTGGGGAGCGTCAGAGACGAATATTTCTTTGCCGTGGTAGCCGTGCATCACCAGCGCATTGTTTCACATTTTCCTTTTCTGACCGTTCACATTTGTACGGGTGGAAACTTAAAACATACGGGCAGATGCAAATGCGCAAACATTCAGCGTTTTCACAGGGGTTCACGTGTGGAATGATCCCCATCACCAAGCAGAGGGGGTATTATTATCTCTGCAAATGTATACTGGCCAGCAGAAAACACAGAGAGTACATCTGTGCCTAATTTATCTTAAAAAAAAGCATATTTTTGTATCCATTATAACCGGGAGAAAAAGAAAACATCTGCTTCCATAATGACCCACCTCTCTGATCTCTTCACGTCAGCTCTTTGAAAGTGCTGGAGAAGTAAAGGCATCCAAGTGACAGCCAGCCCTTCCTTGTTCCATCCCATTAAACCCGTAAAAAACACAGCCATTCTACTCCAGGCAGAAGGCTGTAACTGGACATTTTGTTTACTGTGCACATTTGCCTATTTCCAGGAGCCAGACCCTTCAGAAATAAACTCAAACCAGTGGGGTTGAGCGTGTTTCGAGGTCCGGCGGTCACTTCTTCCCAAGGCTGCAGCACAGCAATGACATTATTCCCAAAGACACATCCGCAGGTGTGACGCCATGCTGGGTGGCCTAGGCCAAGGCTTTGACTCATGCAGAAGGTGAATGCTAATGAAACTCCGAGACGTGCAAGATTCCAGGTCAAAGTCACCCGCTTCAACATGTCACTGTCATTCTTGGAGGGCAGGAGGTCTCTGAAAAGGGACAGATGTACAACAGCCCCACACAAAGTGTGTGTCCTCTCAACACATCTGGCTCCTGAGGGCCTGTATGTGTTTCCTTACTTCCTTAAAACTTAAAAACTAATAATCTATTCATTTGTACAGCTGGCTGATTTTAAAGCCGTTCAAAAAACATTCAGTCAGCGAAAACAGAGGTAGAAGTGTTTACACCACTCAGCCTCCTGCCCCAGGTGTACTGTCTCCTCTACCTGGATACCTGCCCTATGTCTAATTTACTCTGAGCCATCGAAAAGCACTCTTTCTCCTTTCTTGACACATCTCTGCTCTCCACCAGTTCTGCCCTCCTGTCTTCCCTTCTCCTGTCCAGTGTTCTTTAGTCTCCTGCATCTTCTCCTTTCTTCTCCCTCCTCCCTCTTTTAATCAGCCTCTTTGTTTCCCCCTGCCTGTCCTCTCCTCCTTCATCTCCCTTTGCCTTTACACCTCTCTGCAGAGGACAGCTTGACGGATGAGATGCCTATGCTGCCAGCTTGTCACAAGTCGATCATCGCTGATTTGGCATCCCGATCGCTCTGCCGTGATGATCACAGTCCTGTTTGGCTCCGCCCCTCCCGGCAGGACAACTTCACCCCCCCCCCCACGTCCGCAGCCACACAGAGCAAAATTTTACACAGCAGGGCAACAGTTATTTTCACCTCTCTCCCTCCCAAGATCTGAAAGCTTAGTCCAAAAACTGGCTGAATGTCCCTGTGTAATTGACCGTGGTCCCCCGTGGAGGACACCGACAGCTTTTTGCCGGCTTTGCTCTGCCTACCACGATGTTGTATTCCAAACACAGCTAGCCACAGCACAGAAAACAAAAGGACGGCATGTGCCGTTTGGGTGATTGCCTTGGTGTGCTGGGGATGATGTTTAAAAAAAAAATAGGAGCGTGTTTGGCGCCAGTGGGTTGTCACGTCACATTGCGCTGGCAGGACGCAGCAGACCAGGCTTGTTTTAACTCACTAGTGTGCGTGATGAGTAACAGCAGGTACAGCAGCGCCTTCTAATGCACCAGAAGATACTGGCTGCAGTTCCGCAGAGTGTGTAATCGGTTGGTTCTGCAGGTAGGGGTTGCCGTAGTTGCCGCGTCTAAACACAAGGTGAGCCGCAAAGGATTCATTAAATTTAGTATGTGCTCAGACGCACGAATGTGCCCTCTTGACGCTGATAAACGCACACATGCATGAATAAGCACACGTTTATCCTTGTGGCTTCAGTTTGATTCTTCTTACCTCACTTTAAAGCCAGTAGACAACTGCACGACATCAAAAAACGCAAATGAAACCCCACAACATTTTTAAATATGATTTATTTATGGCATTTAAACAGACTGTGTTGACGCAGCTGTTTCCCAGGGTTTGCTATCCGAAATCAGAGGGTTAGCAAAAGAGGTGCATCACGTGCTCAAGGTACACAGTCGAGCCCGTGGACTTCCAAACACGCTTTCATAGAGGCGCGTGGTGTGACAAATAAGTACCTACACATAAACAAATATCTCCTGTGTCTCTGTCCACGAAGTGACCCTTATGGACATACATGCAATATATGCACAGACATGCTAATGTGTTCCATTCACAGTTGTAAAGTCTTATATTGTGTGTAATAGTTTACAGGAAATATTTCTTTTATAATTGTTAAAAATACTCAAAGACCCTTCTGTCACTCCAGGTAGGTGGTCTTTACAGAGCAAAGGCATCTACTCCCAGTTCTGAGAGGTATAAACCCCCCCACATCCTCCCCTAGTGCCGGATTGAGCCGCAGCAAGAGCTGGGCTGCAGAGGATAATGGGATCTTGGTAACTTCCTGAACAAATCGGGCTCTCTCTGACCCCCCCCCCCCCTTTCCAGCACCCAGTAGGTCTCAGTGTGTCTCTTGTGGGGAAAGAACATTCATCTTAACCACCCTTGCAGGTGGGAATAGTCCTCCACAGCTGTCGCCTGCAGGCTGGAACAAGAGCATCCTTGCAGAGTTACCGCGGTGTTACTGCGGCGCTGTCCAGTTGCTCAAGTATCGCAGCAAACTTTCAAAGAGCTTTTGTGGAGGCTGGACAGACAGTAGGGAGTTGTTCACAGTCATGTTTGAATACCTACAGTGGTGGTATTGAATCCTCAGTAAGAGTCTAATCACTGTCCCGACCCCCCCCCCCTTTCGCTTTCATCCCCACTTTATTCAAGCCCTCAAAGAAGTTTGTAAGTGTATGCAATAAATAGCCCGGTGATGGATCGGCGATCAGTATTTTTAAGCCACAGGTGAAAACTGCGTGACGTGCCCACACCTGTAAATTTATCTGTGACATTTTGATAGCAGGCTGTACATTTGGGAGGCAGATACCATTAGAGGAGGGATAGGTTTAAAAACTGTCAATCAAAGGCCTTTATCTCATAGCAAATCCAGGCCCGACAGCAAGCTGCTCGCTGTCCATAGCAATCCGATGCAAAATGGCAGGAGCAAAAAGGAGGGAGGGGAAACTTTGAAGAGGGGAGTAGGGGGTTTTTGGTAAACAGCAGGTCGTAAATATTTCAGCCACCAAGGCTGAACTGTCACTAACTGTTCTTGGTGTATGCTAATAGGGGCTGAGCATCTCAATGGATTCCTTCACCCGCAGGATTTACTGTCCTTATGGAGGATGGGGGTGGGGGGGGGGCAGGGAGGGGTTTATTTAAATTTGTGTCTTCCCTGCCAGCATTGAACCCTCAGAAGGGTGTTTAGATTATGTTGTCCCCCCTTATTACCCTGTTAACTTAATTCAGTTCAAAATCATTTGAACTCATCACTCATCTGTCTTCTTGTACCCGGAAGCGGCAGCCGACACTCTCGGCGCTGCAGGCCCGGTCCCCAGCGCAGGGCGGCCCGCAGCGTATCCAGATACCCCCCACCCTCACTGCCATCCAGAAGACCGACAACCATTTGACACTGGGGCCAGAAGGGTAAACTTTCTACTGCTTCAGTGTCATCTCTTTCTTTGACAGACTCACCCAGGTTTGAGGGTTCCAGCGCTACTTGGTGACAATTCCCAAGCTAAAATACTTTAGTTTGCAAAAACAAGGGCCTCGACATACACAAGCTAGTAATTCTTCTTTAGTCTTTGACAGCATTTTCCCCCTATACCGCAGCTGCATTCATTCAGGAAGTTCTGCACTCACACACACACTCACACACACACACACACACACACACACACACACACACACACACACACGCACACACACACACACACACACACACACACACACACACACACACACACACACACACACACACACACACACACACACACTCACACACACACACACACACACACACACACACACACACACACTCACACACACACACACACACACACACACGCACGCATGCTGAAGTTCCTCCATCAAAGGGAAGGAAGAGGGCCTTCCCAGCAGGCCTGTGAGTGTGCTTTCTATTACCCTGCAGCTCAATTCTTCTAAAGTTCTCTGAGGGTTAGTGTTCACACAGCTCCATTGGTGTGCATCATCACCCTCTCCTTCCTCACTTTTAGCCCCTTACCCTCAAATGGGATTCTACACGAGCCATGTTACTCCTTCCAAACAGCAAAGGCCTGAAAGGTTTGCATTAGGGCTGCAACCGTTGACTATTTTAATAATCGAGTGCCAATTATTCTGAATAATTGAGTAGTCAGGTAAGAAAAGTGATTTATACACAAGAGGGAAAAAATATGGCAAGTCCAAAATTAAATTAAAATTTTAAATTACTTGTTTCTGTTTTGCACAAATAAACCTTTCGATTATATGGGTTATTTATATGTTTATATGGGATATTTAAATGAAACAAAAACATCAAGTGCAAAATAAACCTGTTTAGCCTTTAGGGGTAGTATTAATCTTTGAGGTTTTTTTTTTAAATTAAAATCCAGTGAATATTCAAAAATATATTTCAAATTACAAGTATTACTGGCATGCCAGTGGAAATTTTTAAGTTGTGTGCAAGTCCTGGCAAGAGGATGTCGAGTGTTAAGAACGTGAGAGTAGGTGTTAAGAATGCGCTTTAAGAGAGTGAGGTGTTACGGGAAGTGTATACAATTCCAGAGAAGGGTCTCTCTGCCATTTTGGGAGTGTAATGGGAGACAGTGGAGCTCAGCATTTTTAACTCGATCAGGGTGAGTAATGAACGGATCAAACTAAAAGTGGGAACCACCGCAGAACAGTAAGTCCAGCCCTGGAGTTCTCAGCATCCAGGAAGAGTAACTAGAGCGTGCTGCAGTCGTATCTCAAGTGTTCTCCCGATAGGATCACGTCTCATGCTTGAGTTGTCTAAGCGTGTTATGCAGTTTCACTATTATCTGCCCAACATTACTGAGCGAAAATCTTTGCTAAGAAAGTGGAAGAGCTTGCAAAGAAGTCCTTGGTGAACTGTTATATTGCTATTTAGCAATGTTTTTGTGAAATTTGGAGAAATTGGTTGGGGGGTTAGGATTGGGTTGGGAACACTATTATTTGTCTCTTTTAAAATAATGAAAAACAGGAACCTACTGTCTGAAAATTCATGGAAAAATCCGACATGTTTTAAGCAGCAGATGAGAGTCAGATCACGAGGCCTGTACTTTCCAAGACAAACCGAAACAGTAAACATAAGTAAACTAAAATAAACAAAAACGAACATATCAACATTGCTATATGTATTTTATCATTCCAAATTCTACTTAGAGTTGAGAGTAGTTCAAGTTTCAGAACTACAAGTTATAACTGAAGTAGAACTCAGACATGATGTATTAAAAGTCTTACCGGCTCATATGGTGTCAATGAGCTGCAATGTTCAAAAACCAGCAGCCAGGAAGGGTAATAGTGTCGAGTGTGTGGATGTAAGATGCTGTCTGTTCAGGTGCTGTCGCGTCCCAAGTTTTCTTTTTCTTTTTCTTTTTTTTTGAATAATTAATACATTGTCCTGCATCTCTTTCCATTTCAGCTAAAAATGGAACCAAACCTTTGACATTTTTTTATGTTATTAGTGAATTCCTCTTCTCTTCACACAGTTTGTCTGACTCCATCTCTTAACCTTCGAGCTCAAGTCACATATGAGCAGCATCAACTCTTGGTGCAACGGGCACTTTCATCCACGTGATCCTCCGTTTTCCCTTCCAATGTGACGTGTGTAACTATAATGACAGATACTATATTATATATAGGCACTATAATATATATATTGAATTGAATTGAACTGAAAATACTTTATTTATCCAAAAGGGAAATTATATGAGGTTACAGTAGTGCACACCCTAACCCTAACACAGCAATGATACAAGGCACATAGAGACAGAAGGACAGGAGTGTAATTCAGCATTAAATCTGCAGAGAAAAAGGAAAGAAAAGAAAGAAACACAGTAGCTGGAGTTCATTTGAACCAGTTGATCGGGGAAAAGGTCTCCGAACACACGAGGTCCGCTCAGTGGAGGGCAGTGTGGGTCACAGCAACAGGCATCTGGACCCAGTCAACACAATGCCCAGGTTGTAAGTACGTTACCCCACGTGAGGTGTCCATCGCTCCACAGCACAGTGCAGAAGCACAACAAGTTCTGACCATTCATCCCCTGCTGGTTTGGAGCATCAAAGCATCGGGCAGCCTATTCAAGTGCCAGTATCACATCTCACGGTGTTGGAACAAAGTGCCGGAAAAGTGAGAGGAAACAGCACGGTAAAGGCTACGCTCCCCATCGCGTTCATCGCGACCCAGGTCCGGGAGGAAGAGAACGGCACAGAGAGGAGAACAGTCATAAAACAACCACAATAAAATGCGGCGGCAGCAGCAGCAGCCACGTGAAAACAAAGCGCAGCAAAGCATCTTTAGTACATAGATGGAAGAAGTCCTTACAGTAGAACATTTTAAGGATTTTAATCAATCCGAGTTACTCGAGACACTGTTTCAGCCCTGTTTGATACACATATCCACTGCAAAAATATTTTTTGCGTGGAGGTAACACACAAGTGCATCTCCCGAGGAGGTCAACTTATTATCATTAGTGTGATTTGCTTTCCTGACAGCTGCGTTGCTCTGTATTTTTATCGAACGCTCTCTCATTAGAGCATCATCCGGCGCCGATGAGCGGCTCATTTCTCGGGCCATCTTACTCCCCCTCGTCCCCTGCCTGCCATCCACTCCGGCGCAATAACGCTAAACCGTCCACTCCAATCTGCGCAGGGATATTAAAGTTGTGCATCTGTGTGACCGTGAAATTGATCATCTCCACGTGTTCGCAGTGCTGACAAGGGGACTTTATTTGAAGCCACTGCAGGAAGAGAAGGCTCATTATATGCAACATTTAAACCCAATTGTAAGTGATAAGTGCACTGTGTTTTTAGTGGGGGAATTAACTTGATTCGGTGAAAGGGGGGCGAGTGCCGATTCATCTGTAACCCCCCCTCCCCGGAAAGGACAGCAGCTCTCTGGGAAATGCACTGTGTCGCTAACAATGAGACACCTAATGTTGCGTGAATGCGGTGCGCCTTGCTTCATCACAAACATCATGTGCCTGTCATTGGCACACAGTGGAAGAAGGGTTTTTCGGTCCGGCGGAAATAAAATATTTTCCACTTATTGTCCCTTGTCCAGCGGTAGACGTAAGCTGAAGTGTCACTGCGTAGCTACGGAAGTGGTCAGTCTTGTCGAATCGGTTCGGGATTAAGGCTTTGTGCTTCTGGTCGGGAGCGATGCCTGTGCTGGGTGTAAAAATGTGTTCAGAACGCGCTAAATGAACGTTGTGCAAAACGTAGCCATGGTGGCACTGGGGTATAAGAGACCAGGAGCGAGGGGGAATGAAGGCACTTCACGGATCGCGGTAATCTGCACATCTGCGTGTCCGCAATTGGTCACCGTGCCGTCAGCCGAATCTCCGTCCGCCCACAAGACCCCGGGGACGGGGACGTGAGCAATGCAGGGGACAGGCCGCGTGTCCATTCGCTCCACCGACCTCGCTGTGCCCACCTCACGCTTCGGCGAACACCGACGCATCTCTCATATACCTCGTCCCTCCTGCCCGTGCTTCCTTATTGTCCTCTCTCCTTCCTTCTATCCTTTTTGTGCGACTGTGTGAGCGTGAGCTTCCGCATCCGTGTCAGCATGAGTATGTTTACATGTCTGACTGCATCTTTTGCACCGTTCCAGTATACGACTTTGGATGTCTAGGTCTGAATGTTTATATTTGTGTGTGTGCTTGCAAGCACGTTTGCCTTTGAAATCTAGGAGCGATTTGTTCAAGAACTCTTTCACATTAGCGCAGTTACAGTTCATCCAAGGTCAAAAATGTATACGTAACTTCCTTACTTCACTGTATTATAGTATTTATTCAATTAAAACCTAAAATTACATTAATTCAGTTCAGAATCATCTGTGTACATAGTGCAAACATTATTTCGTGATTTAATTTGAGAGATGACATATTATTGTCTTTGTATGAACGAAGCAGAGATGGCCGATTGTGGCATTAATTTCACTCTTCCATAATGCTCTATTATTATGATCTATTATCTATTATTTCATTTTTAATACAATCACCCCCATCTACAAGATAATGTCCACTAGCATAGGGCACATTATCATTAGGAGGCTTCCAGTGGAGAAGAATTGACCATTATCTCACTGCAAGTGGGGTTGGTAAGATGTAGAAAAAAAAAAAAATTTAAAAAAAAAAAAAACACCAAAAACATCTTTTGTGAAGCTCATTCGCAGGTCTGCGTCAATGCATCCCTGTCTTCTGCGTTTCCATCTGCACGCGGACGTTACCGGCGTTATTGCCGCCTGCCCGCACCCTGCTCCCTGTAGCATCAAGGCAGGCTCCCGACTTTGGGGAAAAAAGCGAACGAATCCGCGTCCGTCAGAAATCCGTCTCGGGGACGTCCCGTTGCTGGCGAGCCATTGCGATCAAAAACTTGGACCGAGCGCTGCCGACATTCGCGAGTTCCCCTGCCTCGAACGCAGTTTCCGCTGCCCGCCGTCGAGCAAATTAAATCACCGCAACTCATACTGTGTTGACAATAATTCAGTTTATCATTTAGAATAGCGGGAAGGACACAATCAGCTGCCCATGAAGACAAGAAACATAATTACATGTAATCAAATGATGTTTGTCCCGTATTTAATATTCATTATTAAAGGGACAATGGAGGAGGAGAAGAAACAAAAAAAACAGCCGCAGCCCCCCCAGCGTATGGCACGTCCCCGGATCACGTGGATGCGGTTGGTATTTAACAAACTGATTTCATACACGACTGCATCGCAGTAATAGCCTGGCAAATTGACTGAGGCCCAACGCTGAGACGAAGCGCCCGCGTCCGGGACCGCAGACTTTTTCTGAGCCGAGGTCGTCCGTGGCGTCGACCGCAGCGAAACCGACATCCGTAACCTCTCGCCAGTCCGCAGCCTGCGTGTTTGGCCAGGTGCGGGCCTCAACCCCTCGTCTTGCGTCTTAAAATAATCATTTCCCAACAACTGCTACTCATCATCCCGTGAAGACAAACAGCTAATTCGCGCAGTTGTGTTCCTAACCCCTCTATAGTGTCGTACGTGTGATCTCTTTATCCGGCCTTTTCCGTCATGCTTATTTTTCTGCTGGAGCGGAAGACGTGCGTCCGGTTCCTGAAGTTAGCCGGCCTCAGCCCCGCACCCGTTACCTTCGGACGTGGTGAGGAACGGCCGGCGGATGACCCTTTTGCCTTCATTTCATCTTGACTGCCCCCATGTGTTTCCTTTTCTGGAACAATTAGGATCGTAATGGAAATTAATGACAGGTGAGCAGTAAATCAAACTAAAATCAACAAACCCAATTAAGAGTCGTAGGGAGTCAGATGTTTGCGTAAGAGCCGTGCTTTGTGTTTGCAAACAGCCGTGCTTTGCTCCCTCAACCATATTCTCGGTGTTTCGTACTGTTGTCATATAATTTTAATGAAAGCTGAAGGGGGCCTGGGGCACACAGGGCAGGGTGAGTGAAATGAACAGAGATGGCATCGGTGAATATGGTACGGTATCCTATATATAATATGATGCAGGCTGTGGACAAAGAATGACCCCTTAGTCTGCGTTGATCTCATCAATAGCGTTTCCACGACCGGCTTTGTCAGCTCGGTCGTCGATCCTAGAACGATATCCCGTCGCGTCATCTCGGCTTCCGACGTCGACGTAGCCTTTATTCGCTGCGTTGCCTTTGTTTGTTCTACCACTTAAGTGGGAGGGATTACTTTGTTTCCAATTTACCCAAAAGCCCCGCTGTTTACCACAGTAAACACATTTATCAACAGGAGTCAATAATTACCTCATTAACTCTACATGCCTGGTGAGGTCTTCCATGATTATCCTGCAATATATCCCCAGTGAAAAGTCATATAGAATTGTACTGGTGAATGTTTTTAGTCTATTTTTTGGTGCTGCATCACAAATAGAGATGAAGGAGCTTTGCTCAACTGTGGCGATTCTCTTTGACACGTCTTCTTTGGATCACACTCGCTCCGGTCTAATTCAGACCTTTCCCCCAAGTGCCACTTTCTGAGCAGTTTGACTCCCACGCGGCACCAACGATGAACCAAAAGGAGGGACTTGGTCCCCATAAAATGACAGCTTTTGGCCCTCCCTGGAATCTAATTTCTGTCCTGTTTGGGGGTGGGGTCATTGGTCTTAAGCTATCTCAAGCTTATCTAAAACTACTTTCCTTCCGTCTCGGGTTCTTTGGTCCGTCATCTCCTTGTCCCTCAAAATATTTGCTGAACATCATACCCGAGAGCTGGAAATAGAAAAAAAAGTTTAAGATGAAACAAACAGAATAGGGGTTTCTTTTTTTGTTACGTACGTGACTGTTGGTGGTATAAAGTTAACCAGCCAGGCCTTCATGATTATTGAAAGATACGACAGCACCGACATAATTGCGGGCAGGATAATTCGTATTGTACTAGAAGATGAATAAAACCTCATTTTTTTCTCTCATCCCTGAGTGCTTAATTAATGTTGAAGTCGGCTGCATTGTGCTTCACACAATCAGAGTTTAATTCTAAGCGCCGCTTATGAGATATGAATGGTTTTTTGCTTTCGGTTCTGACTGTATAATTTCTGCATAATTGGGAACTTGGGACCGTGTGAAGGAGACTCTCTTTCAGAGCTCCAGATAAGAAGACCAGGTGAACGATGGCGATTTGTTATGTTATTAATCGAAAATATGTCGCACTTGTTGACAGGCTTAGATGGGTAAGACTTTGGATGCCGGGCCGACGTGAGACGTGCTCAAAGCGAGCGTTTAGGCGAGAGGGGTTTTCAAGGGCCTGAGTGTGTCTTGTGGAAACCTTCAGTGCATGAGTTATACACTCTTAAATTTTACACAAACCCTGACTCTGAACAATAAGATATTTTCCAGAGTGGACGAGGTTTCTGGGGGGTGGGGTTCCAGAAGATATACAACATTATTAATAGAACCCCCTCAAATGCTATTGTCCCTCAGATCAAAGTCATGAGGAACTGTTCTAAACAAAGCAAAGAGCATACAGCCATGTGGGTGGAACATTAGCATCTGACCCAGTCTGTCTCTCAAACTCCAAGACCTCACATGCCTGAGACCTTCCTGCAGATGTCTATCAAAAGTGTCAAAGTGAGTTTGCTCTTCCTGAGAGCGACTCTGAAGTTTCACAAGAAAATTCTGAACATAAAGATATGATGTATGCTTACTGAAATAGAACCCCTCTGGGTGCTAGTTCTACTGAGGCATTATACAGATCACAGGTACTCCGTCTTTATCGCCTTGCATAACATACATGCTTTTCTATCCTTTTTGATGAGGACCACCTTTGGCATCACTCAAGCAACAATGAAGCATTCTGGGTGGTGATTGTAATACTTCATAAGTATTTCATATATCATCACCTCGCACCCAGTGTGAACTTAAACGGTCCAAGTAATGCTGTAATGCAACGTTAGGCTTTGTTAGGTTTCGCAGCATCACTTGACAGACAGGATGAAATGTTACACCTCATCACGCTGCCCTTTTCCCAGTCTTCGATTAAAACACAAAAAACATTCAAAGAAAAACCAAAGATAAAAGCCAAAATCATCTCACATGAGCATGCTGTTATCTTGACAGATGCCATTGCTGTTCATGCTTTCAGACTCAACGTGGAGGATAAACTAAGCCAGTAGACTTGGCCCAGCTGGCTGTCAACAGAATTGATCCATTTTGAGTGACGCCGTTGTCGGCTTGTCTACACAGATACCCTTCCTTCACTTTTTGTTGTTTCTTCAAATCTATGTTAAGCGATTGGTACTCAACTCCTCCCTCCCACCCAATGTCAGGTTTTATACCCGACCATGTCTTCCTTTGACACTTGCTCAGTCTCAGGTTGAAAGGATGAGAAGTTCCACCGTATCACAAAGCCTTTTGCCCATTTTGTTAATTGTTTTGCTACAGCCTGGCTTTTGGACATGATGCACACAGGCAGAGCCCGGGACATGGCTTGTATCACTGAGCATTGATGCAGGTCACAGTGACTAGACTAAGTAAAAGAAATATCCATTTCCCAGGCCCTGGGCTTTCGAGAATGCGGGAATGGGGTGTGTTCTTTATCTCTAGTTCCATCGTGTCCAATATTAACAGCCTCCAGCTGCCACAAGACCCAGGAGCACAAACAGGAAAGCGGTGTTCCTCCCGGTCCCACGTGTCAGGACACCGAGCACGAGGACGGCATATCTTTAAACAAGGAAAAGGAAAATCATGATTTCTTCGGAGTGCTGCATAATTAATGGAAATGTCCTGTGAGCCCCGTTGAACCCCCCGTCTTGTAGCTTTTATCTCAATAATTAATGGCGGTGTAAGTTATTGATCAGGGCTGCAGTCAGCCGTGGAGTTGGAAAAATGAATGACTGCAGGTGTTCATATTTTTGTAATAAGTGCTTTTATAATGGGACAAATTACCGGCGTCGATGGCGAAAAAAATAGATATTTATATATTTCTTTTTAAAGGTTGGGTCGCAAAGGGCCAGCGCAAGCCCCTTTCATTTAAATAATTCAAACAGTAATGCTAGATCAATTAGTTTGTACAAGTAAATGAAGCTGCTATTAATAAAAATCACATTTTGAAAGTATTTCCCATTCTTTATGTCGGTTCTTTAATCTGTTGTCTTTGTTCCGATTCCACAGATTTCCGTAAACTTCAAGACCACCTAAGGGCAGACATGGCTACCTGCCTGTATTACTGAAGCCTTTCCTCATTTCGGAGAGGAAGTTCAGCGTTTGACAAACGGAGGTACAGGAGGAATAGACAGAGACCATCTATAAGAAAGGAAAGTTCTTGCTTCCTCTTTTATGGTCTTTCTAACTAACCCAACTATGAACATGCCTGACCACTGGAACGTGACCACTGCCTCGTCTCTCCTGCTGCTCGTACTACTTCTGCGCCTGACGTGGGCAGTCCCCTCTGGCCCCACCTCCGATACCTGCACGACTCTAGTCCAGGGCCGCTTTTTTGGCTTCTTCTCTTCGTCCTCTGTCCTCCCTGTTGCCCCCTGTTCCTGGACCCTGCAGAACCCAGACCCCCGACGCTACACCATCTTTGTCAAGGTCACCAAACCCACCAACGCATGTGTGCCTCGCCGCCTCCGCACCTTTCAGTTCGACTCTTTCTTGGAAAGCACACGCACATATCTGGGCATGGAGAGCTTTGATGAGGTCGTGAAGCTGTGTGACTCTTCTGTGCCCGTAGCATTCCTGCAATCTGGTAAGCAGTTCCTGCAGATGCGCAGGGTAGGCCCGCGGGAGGGCACAGTGGTCCGTGGTGATTCTGACGGCGGTGACAACGGTGACGGGGACCACGCCAATGCTGCTGAGTTTAAGATCGAGTACCTGGTGGTCGGCAATCGCAATCCCAGCATGCCTGCCTGCCAGATGCTCTGCCAGTGGCTGGAAGACTGCTTGGCATCCAGCACACCCGGCAGGCCGTGTGGCATTATGCAGACACCCTGCCAATGTGGCGAGCTGGTCACACAAGCCGACCCTGATGGCTGTGTCCGTGGCGGCGTCTACCTGGAGAACTGCATCCCCAACATAAGGGAGAGCAGCCGCGAAGTTACCATCGTGGGTAAGTTCACATATGCCTTCATTTTCTGTCTGTCTCAAAGACACGTCATTTAAGTAAAAGGTGCTAGTGGTGCATAATCTGGCACGTTGTCGATTGCTTGTTTACAACATATTTCAAAACACACGTGCCTTTGTTCATTTAGCAGACTCTTTTTCCAAAGCATCATACAGATATGCTATTGTTGAAGCACATTTGGTGGGACCTGTACCAGACAGTGTATTTCATTCCCCATCAAGATGGCAGATCTCAACCGTTGCTGTTTTAAACAATCCATCCCTGTACTGTACACATTGGTCAGAAATGGGAGAAGGTCCATTGGCTGGGGTGGTTGGCACAGGTAGTCCTGATAGAGGGCTGAAATAGTGTTGGGAAATAGCGGCTAGAAGATCAGTTAAGGAAGAGGACATATGTAAGCAATCTTTTACTTCCCAGAGGCTAAGGGGGAGAGCACTTCTAGTGTCAAGAAATAGCAAAGATAGCTTTCAAGGGGGGGTTTTTTAAACGCAGTAAATGTAGTCAATGTGGTGTGATCATGGACACTGGCCCCTGCATCCACACACACCACCCACAGCCACTTGTCTTCCGAGTTCCTCTAGTTTCCCAGAGCTTTCTGAGTACAGCATTACCATTTTTCTTGTACCCAAGTGTGTTTCACCTCCTTCTGCATGCAGATATTTGGGAGTGGTTCAGAGGGAGTGAGTCTGAGCAGAGACTGCTTGTTTCTTCATCAGCTGGGAGACTCAAGCTAGAAATGTTCTCGAGAAAGTCAAGAGAAATGTGAGTGATAGCTGTCATCTCAACAAGACAGGGGTGCATAGCAGGGGGAAAGGGAGTGAAGTGGTTTTGAGGAAGGCAAGAAGGCAGAAAGCAGGCGTGAGAGAGAAATCGAATGAAATCGAGGAGAAGTGACAGATGGGAGGTTGGGAGAGGTGAAGGAGGGACCAAAGGAACTTAAAGAGAGGGAGGGAAAGTGAGAGGACCCATGACGAAGCAGTTTCCACCACAGTGGTTAGAATCTCTGCCGAAAGATGTCAGTAAGTGAGATGAATGCGTGTTGAGCCTTATTTCCCAGCAAGACCTCTTGGAACCTGGGAAGAGTGATCTTGGCTGGCGTGGATGCTGCTAAAATAAGCAATTTTAAATTGTGCCCAACACTTGCTCGAGTGGAGAGGCTGTGAGCCCTTAAGTGAGTCCCATCAGGACCACGGACACATTCAGACACACGCGCCTCCTATGGGTTGAGCGAGTCTGGGTGGTACAGGACTGCTGCTGTGTCATCATTTCCACAGCAATGGGGCACTAAATTTGTTTGGCTTTTTCTGTAGTACTTTATATATTTCATCCTTTCAGACCCACTTACCACCAGGTGCAGGGACCGAGACCACCAAAGAGGGGAACTGAACCTATTTCAGTTCTGCAGTAGCATGCAATAAAACCCGTCGGGCATCACAGCCTCCTCAGGAGGAGGACCGGGCTTAGTGTAACAAGGCCTTTAAATATCGACACCAATTGCCTCCTCACTAATCTGTCTATTATTTGCGTGTTAGGACATCTCTCCCCCAGCCTCCTTACCCTTTAAAATGGCGTGCCTGCAGTGGTGAACTGGCAGGACCCTGTGGTACAATTAAATGTAAAAAGCTGGGATTCATGTACCAGCCCAGCGTGTCTCCCGGCCCCAGCTCCAAGGTGCTGGGAGGCTGATTAAAAATTCATGTTTTAATTAAACAGTTTTATTGCTCCTACTTTATGGCCGATAATAAAAGACCATTCAGAGTTTGAGGTGGGTGGGTGGGTGCGGGGGGGGGGGGGGGGTGTTGGGGGGGGGGGGGGGGNTTTGAGGTGGGTGGGTGGGTGCGGGGGGGGGGGGCTGTTGGCGGGTGGGGCGGGGTTGATGCATTAATTTCAGAGATAAAGACTCACGGGGATAGAAAGGGGGGAAAAAACGAAGTGTCTCTCATTGTTCTCCTTCCTCAAGTAGCTCATCCCTCATTGGTGACTTATGGAGAACAGACTGTCGGGGCTGCCATGCGTTCCTCCGCTGGCCATGATGGGGTGGCAGTTCCTGGTCCCTTCTGGAGGACTTTGACACATTAGAGAGCCCACAAGAGGCCCACCCCACTATAGTAGATGGTTGATTTATGGAGGCATTATACTGAACATTCAGGGGCAATTGTTTGGGCAAGGCTTCTATATGAAAAATAAATATATAGAGCTGTATTATATTTTATTGTGTTAAGCCTTCATGTACTGTAATGTGATGTTGCCACTGGAAGGCCTGTCTGGCACAACGGGAGGCCCTGTGCCGCTCGAGAATCAGAGTGGAGCACCGCTCTTGTTCAAGCTGCATCTCCGAGTCCTTGGGATGAAAGTCAGCGTTTTTCATTCCTTTGTGCCGTCATGCCATTTTCCACATTACGTCCGTGGCTAAGGAGATACCGCCAGGCTGGGGATTTCTCCACTTTTCCTGAGATTCGATGAGTGGGGGAATGAAGATAAATCGTGACGGATCGGCTCGTGTTTTTTGCAAATTTACTGCCGGTGCCACGAGTATATGAGGAGATTTTAGAGGACACACGTAAGCACTCACACTCATGTATGGAGAGCAGAAGTGTATAATCTGTCCTTGTTAAGCCTCATTTACTTCTGAAAGTTGTCCAACTAAATTCCTTGAATCTAGTTCACAAGGAGCTAGGTGTGCATTGACTGGAGCATCTAGCACAAGCTGCAGGATGGGGACGTTTGGGGCAAAGAAAGGGCCTCTCACACAAAGAGTGACCAGAGAAAATGAAGATAAAGTGTACTTTGTCACCAGAGGAAGACACACAGAAGACACCAGGGCCCAAGCTAGCTGCGAAGAATTTAAATAAAAAAAGTCTGCAACATTTTTTGAGTTTTCTTGGTACGTGTCACTTTTTTTTAATACGAAGAGTGTGGTAGGACAACAAACATGCTATCTGCATGCACTTTGCAACCAAGGGAAAAAAAGTGTTCTGAGACAATCTCTGCCATACTTGAGGGTCTGAGAAGATGGTGCCATTGAACTTGTTTTGATTTTTTTTCCCCTGGACTTTCCCTCCTCAAATGGACATCCATCTTTGGAATTGAACTGTCAGATGTGTTGACCTCCTCTAACAAAAGAATAAATAAACGTAACCTGAAGTTTCACACCAGCCGAAACATTTCAGGAAAATAATTCTGCGGTTGTTCTGTCATTGTTCCCAGCCTGGCCTCTAGAGGACTGGGTTTGTGCCTAACTGAGTGTCTCTCTAGGGTCATGCTAGAATAACCAGTTAGGTGACTCTCAGAGGATGCTGAGAGAATTCTTGCATCACGCTTAAGTACCCTGGAGGGGCTAACTCAATCAGCGTCGTGCGATCATGTGCACCCAGCTGCTTAAATATTTATCTGAAGCTGGATATTGACTGTCATCTGAAGCCGGGGAGACACTGGATTAACTCTGTTAGCTTTGGCCGGCAACAAGCCTCTCGCTCAGTTGCCTGCAGTGGCAAACAGGTCATTGGAGAGAGAAGAAGGGGACTAGAGGAGATGAAAAAGAGAAGAGAAAAGAAAAAAGACAGCACAGGTCAAGACTAAAAAAACAATAGGAGTCAAAAAGTTAAGAAGCAATAGAGCATAATCTGGAAAAGGGTGTGGAATAAGAGTGACAGCGGGGCTAAAGTACAGAAGACAGGGGATAGGAGAAATAATGGAAGACAGAAAGTATGGTGTAGAATGATCAAGAAACCAGTATCGCTCACCTCCCCTGGGAAAACGACTGGGAATGGGAACGACTGGGGTTCAAACCCAAGCGGTCCAAGTGGGAACAGCTCTGTGGCCAAGCAGCACATGCTACCACCAATAGATGAGAAAGTGTAAGAGGACAGAAGAAACGTGAGAGGAAGTTTGAATCCCAATCCGCGAGCAAGGTATATATAAATGCTGGGGTAAAAACTACCCAGCTGTATAACTGGGTAATTCCTTGCATACAGCTTAACATTTTTAAGTCGCCTTGGAGAAAAGTGTCAGCTACATGAATAGATGTAAATAAGAAATGGGAAGTGCTGCTCTTCCTCCTCACCTGGGAAGGGAGGGTTAGTGTTTCTCGGCGGAATCAGGTTTGCAAACCAGACAGAACAATTTGCTGAAAATGCAGAAGGACACCGCAACGCTGGAGGTGGCTGGGATAAGAATAGGATCACAGGATCTTCAGCAGCAGTGGAGGCACTGTACACCTGCAAAGCTGGTCACAGAGCTCAGGCTCATGGTGTGAGTGGATGTGTCCTCCAGGTGGCAGCACTAACCGTGCCATGCAGTTCTGCAAACGGCATCCCTGGCTGCTCTGCTCCTTCTCTCGCTCTCTCGGTCTATCTGTCTTCCTCCCTCCAGCGGGGGTGGCTTTTGATGAGGCGCCATCAATTGCTGCGCTTCGCGGAGGAGTTGTTTGCGTTCAGTGTGGACAGAGGAATGCATGGAGGGGGCGGCTGTGCAAGCACCTGTAGCTAAAGAGCAGAGGAGCAGTACAGGGGTCACTACAGCCATGGTGAGATGTCAGATAGTAATAAGGTGGGTGGGAAGGAGCCTGGTGAACCCTGGACCTGAACCCCATCCTGGAGGTGCTGCGGCAACACGTCTTTTTGCTGTGATTTTTATGTTGACACAGCCACCAGAGGCCAGTGTCTTAGTCTGAGCAAGAGTTAATGAAACGAAAAATTAATAACTGAACCAAGGGTCTTAGCTTCATCTGTTACCACCGTCTTACCTCAAAGGCCCCCTATTTGGGCCCTACAGGCCCACCTAATATTGAGGACTATGGAGCAAATTGTTGGCAAAGGATTTATACTGGTAAGTGTAGGCTGGGAGAGAACACAGTGAGGGGATGTCTCCTACGTGGTGCTTATACATACATTCATCTGACAACTTTACTGGATTCTCATTTTTATCTATGTTTTGCTTTATCAGTGGACTTTGACATTAGTGGTGGGTGAAAATAAGTGAAATGTGGTCTGGTTTTGCAGCTGGAGAAACTGCATCTGGGCTGAGCTGTTCGGTTAAAATGCCATCTACGATCTGCCTGCGACGACGAGAAATGCCAGTAAAATTTCTGGCTCCTATGTACAGATATCAGCGGTTTGGATTTAAACAACAAAGACACAAATGACTTAAAAAAGATTTTAAAAAAGCCCAAAATAGTTTTTGACATTTAAATGTTTACATTGCGTTTAGATTTATTCGTTTAACTGGTGCTTTTCTCCAAAGTGACGTACAATGTCAGGCTCCTTGCAATAATTTGTCTCTGATGCAGCGGGGAAATAAGTATAAGTAAAAAATATAATATAAATATAATATAATATAAATATAAAAATAAATATGTGCTGATGAGGTTCTAAAGACAGACAAGAAAAATGAAATGAAAGGCAGGATTTGCAATGAGGTGTTTTTGCTCACGCTATAAAACAAGACAATGATCGTTGCAGCTGAATAGAAATGATTTCCAGCGTTTTTCGCTGCAGTTCATAGCAGTTTGCACAAATCGACATAACCTAGTCTCCGCATAATTATTTTATGTCCAATATATAACTTTACAGGCCTCATTTTCTGAGCACACGTGCTTTGGGAATAGTTGCTTTAAGCTGTCAAGATTGTAAAGCTTATTCACATTTGATTTGATTTGATTTGAGTGAGAAGGGAGGCGGGTGGGCGGCTGGGATGAAGCAGGCCGAAGTTGCGGTGAAGTGAAGGTGACGGGAGAGAGAGATGGAATATCTTCCAGTCTGTGTCTTTAATTAAACACAGTGGCTGCTGGGGAGGTTGAGGGGGGTTGGAGAGCCACCGCTGGGAGCAGCGCTGACATCAAGTCTCCTGCCCATGCCGGACCGCTGGGGCTAAGGTTACGGACACATCATCGATTGCGCCGAGGTGACTGGAATGCGCTGCCGGCTGTCAATATCTCTGCGTCGGTCTGAAACACGATCGCCTTCCTCCCCGATACTCTTAGGTAGAAGGCCCTGTCTTGGCCATTACCGCTTCCTGAAAGGGATGGAAGGTGACTTTCAGAAAGAGTCACTTCAGCAGGAAAGCACTGGGGATCATGCAGTGCTCTAACCTGCCCGACCACAGACCGACGCCTGTTTGCCATAATGCTGGGCCACCCGTTTGTTCTAATTGTGCAAGAATTCAGTTTTCCCTGGAATAAAAAACACTTCATCTGGGCCTGCAGAGGACCAACCCTTCCTCTCTGTCCCTCACAGTCTCACACAAGCGTGCAAATGTCCTCTATAAAAAGCTGAAAAAAACAAAAAAATACCGTTCATTCTTAACGGCAAACTCAATTTAAAACAAAAAAAACTTCTCCAGCTTTGTGATTCCAATCTCACCTGAAGTTGTCCTCCCTCGTGTCATTCTGGGTTTTGCTGGGCAAATGCTGTCAGTGATCACTGGAGACTGTGTGTAAAAGTGGATTTTAGCTTAAATCTGTGCGAGTGGAGGGATGGCCCCTGTTGTTCAGAATTATTACTCTGTAAATAGGGCAGAACTAATGTGCGCTCGCCATCGGGGGTCACCAAGGAATGTGGTGGGAGAAGAAAAGAGACTGAACAACAGAGAGGGATGTACTGAGGAAGGGGAGACTGAAGGAGATGGTGTAGATCATGCGATGATCTGAACTCTGATGAAGAGAGTTGGCTGGAGAAAAAAAAGATTCTGATATATGGAAATTTTTTAAAAAATCAGAACCATTAAATGCATCGTAAAATGTCCTTGGGGGGAAGAGGGACAAAAAATAGATTATTCTTTTTCTTTATATTTCATTTTTCTACACCAGGCACGATCACTGAGTGGAAAAACAGCTAACATTCTTGTTACGTTTTTCACCCAGCACAGAATGTTATCTGCAAATTGAATTTTCGAAAGACTCCGACTTTTTTTTTGTCCGATTTTACTGTTTTGCGGACGATATATTTGCTAAAAAGTAACCCGTGTGTATAATGAAATACTTCCTGAAAGAGGGGGCGCTTATTCCTGACCGCGAGTGTTGCGATGGCACACGTTTTACAGACAATGTTTACGCTGGGCGCAAACGTCGTCGGTGACGATCACGTGCTGTTTTTCCGCGCGGATTTAATTTGAGCAAATCGAAAAGCTTTTGAAAAGGGTATCAAAGGTCATTAGTCTGTGTGGTTTATGATCATTCTGTGGCAAAATCAGTGCTTTTTTTCCCGGCTTTAACAAAAGTGTGCGGTGAGACAGAGGGGGCAAAAAAAAAAAAAAAAAAAATTAGGACAGATTCCCTCAAAATAAAAATGACATTGTGATGACTCTGAGGATGAGTTTGCTGGAAAGGAAACGGGGGACAAAGAGAAAGGGACAAAGGGAAACCAAATAGCAGAAAAGCCAAGCATCTGCAAAGGAGATAATTACATTAGGATTTTAGTCCGGTTTCCTGCGACACACAGAAACTAATATCAAGTATCTGTCAAACTATAAATAGTCGCGTATTCATTTCAGATGCTGGGTTTGCGAAACCGAGATGCTTTTCGGCGTGATCGTGTCCGTTTCCATCGGCGATGGCAAAAATAAAATTCTGAAATTGCGCTTTGGGAGAAGCGCAGCTGTCTGAGGTTTAAGTGTGATGGAAAGCAGAAACTATCAAACTACGCACTCTCTCTAGAACCCTGAGTCTTTCTCTTTGTATGGAGACTGGCAGACATTTTAATATTAATAAGTCCAGTCCAGTGCAGAGCAGAGCCCACCCAGACACACAGGCCAGTAGGCCAGTGAGGGATACAAGCCCCTTGCAGAGGAACCAAAGGCACGTCACAGTCAGCGGCTCACCTGGAAGACGTGTCTTTGGATTATAAGAAAAAAAAACATGTGAAAACATGGACAGAACCTGCAGATGCTACACACACACACAGAACAGGGGTCCCACTTGTATTCATTCGCACACCCGGGTCACCGTGAGGCACCAGTATTACCTGCTGCCCCTCTGTGTCGTCCTCTTGCTCCTGTTGTTGTTATTGTTGTGTCATTTTGAACAACCTGAGTTCACCCTTCCAACCGCTAAGCAAGTCAGGTTAAGCACCCAAGGGCCCTTCCTTGGATGTGGAAGTCAAGTTTCTGTCTTGAATCACTGCAGCACCTGCTTCTCTCCTGCATATTTCCTAAGCAGGCACTTTACCACCAAATCTAGTATGATGTTCAGTTAACATGGCTGGAGAACTCATAGTGGCAGTCGGCCCGCACCTCCTGATGTGTGTCAAACGCGCCTTGTCGTAAAGATGAGCGAGTGAACAGATGCTGCTATGGTTACCCGTACACGTACAGGAGAAACGGGGAATAGCTCTCGGCACCAGGCACTGAAATGCGAACCACAGTCAACCTCACCTGCAAATCTCACATGACCCGACAGGCTGTGAAAAACACAACACACACACACACACACGCACGTGCGCACACACACACACAGAGAAAGGTCTGTTGGAAGGCTCAATGAGATTAAGCATCACAGTTTGCAGACATCCACAGCGTAGCTGTGCTTAGTACATTAGCAGAAGAGAGCCTGGTTATGTGGAAAGTGACAAAGTTCTCTCCTCGCTTCCAACCGGACCGTTTGCGTGTCTCAGGCGGCTGGGGCAACTGGGGCCGCTGGAGCGAGTGCAGCAGTGAATGTGGTGGAGGGATCCAGACACGGAGCCGAACCTGCCACGCTTCTCAGGATGACTCCCACCAGTGCGAAGGCGTGGTCGAGGAAGGCCGGCCCTGCAACCCCCAGCCCTGCACTGGTGAGCCTCGCCTTCAGCCTCTTACTCTTCGTCTCACTATCCATCTGTTTCGTCTTTTGATTGTCACCAAAACGGAGAGCTCCCCCTCGCGTTGCTTTCACACTCAGGCCCTGACAGCCGAAAATGTGCAGCCGGAGGCAGCCCGCAGTTGTCTCTCCACCCCTCTGTTGATCACCAGTCATCCAAACGTGCAACGTGGCTTCAGGTGTAAAGTGGATGCTGCCAGGGATGCCGTATTACTTCACGCCTGTGAGGGGTCTTAACGGACGGTCCTCCTGTTTACCATGGAGTTCGCCATCTTCGCTTATATCTCCAGTTTTTGTTCTTTTTTTTTCACTTCCTGTTGAACTGATCGAATTCACCATCAGCCATTTACCACATTCAGATGGCCAGTGTAAGATGGTGTCAGTGTTTTGTGACTAAGCTGGATCAGCACATGGGGTTAATGCTTTCAGCTGGCTCCTTCCCTTCTTTCCTGTTCATACACACATATTTTGGCATGGAGACATTCTGTTGCAATGGAGCTGCAGCCAGCACAGTCCTCCTCCATCTACTACGTGGTCACTGGTCCCTTTTCCACTTTTCAGTTAAGCATTTTTGGATTAGATGGTTTGCTGAATGCTTGAATCCCAGCTCTTAGGAAACGCAGTGACAAGATGTAATGACTTTGCTTTGCAGCCTTCATTCATGCTTCCAGCTGTTCCCCTTCTCAGTGTACACAAGTCCCCAAGTGTTACTCTTCTACTCTTCTACCCCAACACACATCAGTCTTTTCATGCTCGTCTGTTACTGGGGGCTTTGTCTTACCAACACATACAGCCACTGTCCATTCCCAACCCTGTAACCTACTTTTAGAAGCGTTGCCCTGTATGACCCCCTATCTTCTGGAGCATCCTACAGAAACACAGACTAATGGAAAATGATCACATTAGGAGTTAAAGTGTTAGTCATGTTGTCACTGAGATTATTAGTAAAATTAGGTTCCCACAGCACATCTCACAGAACCTGATCTGTAACTAATGTGTGACATACATTCTATACAGGGAGGGCTGGTAGATGCTAACAGTAAGTAGCTCATGACCTGATCTACATGCCTTTGTGAGTTTGTTCCTTGCCACTACACAGCTATAGTTGACCTCCTACACATTCTTCTCTGTTGCATCTCCCAAAATCCCAATGTGCAGATATATCCTGGGTTTGCCAGTCACAGTCGAACCTGGGTGCAACAGAATGAGCCATGCATGGAGAGAGGGGGGTTACTCATTAGTCCCTTCACTTTACCCTGCTCCAGGCAAAACACGTCACACGTCTAGGAGCCAGTCCCTGCGATCCATTGACAGCCGTCGCCGTGACGATGGGGACAAGCCTCGTTTTGGTCTTCTGGCCCCCCAGACAGGTAAGACCGCTGGACGGCGTCCCAGCAAATTGTGGCTAAAGGAGCTGTAATCCCATTGAAACTCTATGATAGTCATCATGACTTCCGCCCCTTAAAATCCATATATCCCGTTTGGTAGAAATGGCATTTCCATTCATCACGAGTTCTTCTGGTACGCCGAATTCTGGTATGCTAATCCTTGGGTTAACATCACCAACCATTTGTCATGTAATGTCACCCAAAGGTCTGTTAGCTCCTCTACACTGTAGATTCATCATTGTTGGCATCATCCCAGTGAGGATGTTATTGTTGGTGGTGGTGGTGGTGGTGGTGGAAGTGTTACTTGTGATGTTGAAGCAAGGAAGCTCCCTGTGGGTTCTGAGTTGTTGCGCTAAATTTAATTTGAGTGTAACTAACTTGCAATTGTCTATTTTGTTTCGGTGTAATGCGCGCATTACTAATGCACTGGTTCGTGGGTCAAGAGGAGATGCAGGCATTTTGTTCTTCTCAATGCTTCATTTTAAACTTGTGCAGCGAGGGGACAGAAAGAAGGGAATCTGACCTCTAGGAAAACTCTGGAACAATCCCTGGAACAATTCTGAACTGTGGAGACACCGGTCTTTTACTGTCCCTTGCTCACGTCTCTGAATAAGTCTGGTCTCTCTGGAGGGGTTGTTTTAGTATGAGCGTCAGGGTGAGTGGATGTAACAGAGCATCTGTCAAGGCCTGTCGAGAACACTGGGCGAGAACAGGAGTTGTCAGGGGACCTGGGCACAACACGTGCCGTGTGTGTTTGATACCGGCGAGGTGCGCTTTGCGGACACCTGTATTTCCCCCCTGCGCCCTGCGTTACCTCATGTGTTACATGAACCTGGTTGTTACATGTTATGTATTAAACTGCAGTCCATGTGAGTTTTTCCGCTGGGAATAAAGTACCTGTCCTATATTATTTTATCCAGTGAGATACCACACGTCCATCTGGGCATAAATTGAACTTGGTTGCCAAAATGAACAATATCAAGCCCAGCATACAGTTACAGTGTATTTTTTAATATAATAGCAGAGCTCATGGCAAAATGCTGTGGCCAGATTATTAAACACAGAAACTCATAAGAGGCTCCACTGTTTATTTTCCTTGTAAGCTTTGTGCTTTTGGCAGGAGGGGTAACAACATGGTGCTTTTATGGCTGGGCTTGCGTGGACACAGGCTGCGGTACAGTACACTCAGCAGACTCTGACCTTAGATTCCCTCAGTGATTTATTGAAAACTCGCACCATCGACAGCATGTCAATGCAGCAGATGCATTTTCAGTTCATGGAGATGGGATTCAGATACCACCCAAGTAAGTTCAACGCAATTTTTAGTCTCCAAGGGAAGTATGAGGGGTACAGTGGACCTTTGAGGTATTCCAGACCTGACAGTGAAAACAACCCACACATTGCAACATTTTGGAAATTACAGTAATTCTTCAAGAGGGCACTCATTGGAAATATGGATTAGTGCATATGAAACATGACCATTTTGTGTGTGACCCCCCCCCCCCATTGAAGTCAGGCGGTTATATTGTTTCTTTGCAGGATATTGATTGCTGTTTTAATACTCCCGGTATATTATTTTGCCATTTCACATTATGCTGCTTCAAGTTTCACACAGCATGACAAACTATCCAGCTAAACTATTTTTGTGAAAACGAATTAGCGGGTGGTTTCCCTGAAGTTCCATCAGTACTGAGGCATTTCCGAGAAAATTTCAAGATCCACGGTGTCTTTTACGTTACTCACCGGCTAACTGTCAAACAAAACCTGATTTGGGTAGAAACATGGGCCCCACTCCCCCTACCCCGGCCTCGCCAGGCATGATGCGCATTCCATCCCACCTCTAAACCCCGTCGCTGAGCTGTTGTAGACCCTGCATGATAACCACTCTTTCCCCCCTTGGCCCTGCTCCTTGCCCTGCCTCCTTCCCCTCCTCCTGCCCCGAACCCCTAATCCTCCCACCCTCTCGCAGTGGACTCAGCAGCGGAGGAGTGGTCCCCGTGGAGCGTGTGCTCAGCCACGTGTGGGGAGGGCTGGCAGAGCCGCACACGTTTCTGTGTCTCGTCCTCCTACAGCACGCAGTGCAGCGGCCCGCTCCGTGAGCAGCGCCCCTGCAACAACTCCGCCGTTTGCCCAGGTAAGTCCTGCTTGCAGAAGCACGTCCAGCTTGCCTCCTTCACCAGCCACGCACCCCAACTCTGTCCCCATTTCCCCAATGTGTGGAGCGCTTTTGTCAGCCTTGTGGATCAGGCAAGTTCCTCTAGTAGTCGCGCCTTTGAGGAAAATGTGATGCAGGTGCTAATAGGCTGGTACATGTGGACTCTTTCTATATGTGCATATGAACCTTTGAAAAGTCACTGGTGCCAGAAACCTAGCAGAAGTGATCCCTTACTCTTCAGTCGAGATTTGGGGCCAGACAGTAAATGGTGTGCAACTGTTCATGTTCTACCCTCCAATTTTGCCTCACACCCCTGCTTTTCCTCCGTGGTCTGAGAGAGGGGTCTCAAACTCCTGTGAACTCCTCGTGCCCCACAAGCTCATGGTCTCTTTAAAGATACGTGGAAGGACAACGGTTACTACTAAAGTCATTGCCTCTCACCTAGGGTGGGCTGATTCCGCCTGCAGATAGACAGATTTAACAGGGATGGAGGCAAATCGTGCTGACAGTTGTGAAACACAGATTCCGTGCCATGGGTTCTGCTGTGATCATCTCACTGTGCATATTGTCCCGGTATAAATCAAAGCCCGGCTGCTCTGGTTGCAGTTCACGGAGCCTGGGACGAATGGTCACCATGGAGCCTTTGTTCCTCCACTTGTGGGCGTGGCTACCGGGATCGCACGCGTACCTGCAGCCCACCCCAGTTTGGCGGGGACCCCTGCATAGGCCCTGACAAGCAGACCAAGTTCTGCAACATTGCTGTCTGCCCAGGTGAGTCTGGGTCCACTTTCCTCAGCATGATTGTGTCTGGTATCGATCGGTTCTGTGGTCAGATAGTATTGACTCCAGTTAACCCATTATACTCACCAGTGTGTACATATGTCAGCAGTGCGCTGGGAAAGCCTTGTAGCTACAATATTTGCTCACAATGAGCTGAAAGGTTTTATTCAGCATTAGCAAAACAAACTCAACTGAAATTCCATGTCTGCACTGAAAATTTGAAATTGGCTTTTTACTGGACGTACATGATATATTTTTAAAACACGTTCGTGGTCTTCCTAGCAATAGCAATACAAATTTGGCAAAGAGGTGCCAAATTATTATGGCATCCAGTTCATTTTCTACTGAAAGAAGAACTGATGCCATTTCACCTCCGCTTGTAACCTCTTCATGTCCTGCTTTGGATCTCAGACGACCGCATCTTTGCCGTTCCAGCCCTGCCAGCACCGAGTCAGAGAGAATACTCTTTTCATGGGCTGTAAATTGGTGTCACACCAAAAAAAAAAAAAAAAAACCGAGCAAGCGAGAGAGGAATGACTTACAAAAAGAAGCTTGTGTCAGCTTTTAAAAGTTAATTGTGATTTTGAATGAAGCCCTAAATCATTCCTGGGTAAGAAAAGTGTGGATAAAAGCTAGCAGGGCTAAGCAGTGGGCAAACATGGAGAGGTGATCCAATGTAAACCAAAAGGCTCAGTTAATGAGCTGGAACTGTGGAGAGACTGAATCAGATGCTCTGAGGGACCCCACCAACTAGCTCTAGTTTTTTTGTTCCCACTTTTCTTCAGTTTGAGACACAGGCACTATTCATACTCCCATTATAGTGAAGCTGAGCACGTGCAGGGCTCTGCCCTGGGCAGAGCGGTATATCACATTAAAAGGGGTTTTCATATTACATCTTCATGTGAGGGGCCATGGTAGCAGATGGACAGGCAATAGAAGGTGAGAAAAGAAGACACTGTGGGCACAAGGTGGAAATGTCTGGAAAAGCGATGCAACCTGGATCTGAGACCTCCGAGAAGAACATTTATAGCACTGATACACACACATACCCACATGTGATTCTTTCCCGTATAAAAGTCTAACATAAGCACATAATAGCGGAGGACACTGAGAAATTTCTCTGTCCCTTTGAGTCTCAGCCAGTGCCTCATGTGACGCCGTCCTCAGAAGCGAGGTCTTGAACCGCGGTGATATTGAACAATCAAGTAAACATTATAAATACGCAAATACGTGCATTGTGGGTAAACATAATAATATATTTCTTCATGGAAAATTATTCACCCACACGATCGGCTAATTAAAAAGCTTTATGTCTCCACCTAGGCTGCCGATCTCTTGTCGGTTGATCTGTTCTTCCCATGGAGGAAAGGCGCGCATTATCATGTTCTGTATTGCTTAGGTAACGCTTAAGCAGAGTATTAGAGCTAGTCTGTCTCTGCTTTGTATTACCTGCACTTGCTCAGAAAAGGACTTTTTCACTGATATTTCTCCTTTCTGCTTCCTCCTGTTTTACAAGAACCCGAATGCTTATATACGCCTTGTCTTTCAGTCTGAGATGAGGCAGCCGAGCAACGGAATAATAATACGATGAAAACCAAGCCCTGATTTGTGGTAATGTCGGGTCATCTGGATGTTAAGTATCTCAGGTGATTTTCCTCCTTTTCCCCCGTGAAGCGCCGTGAGATCGACAGTGACGGGTTACCGTGCCGATGGCCTGGGAGTCAGCAGAAAAGCTTTGAAGATAACCACACGTACCCGGGTTCGGACGGAAGTGAAAACCTAGAGCAAATAATAAGGCAGGGCCGCAAATACTGGTTTTAATCTTCTGTCTTGCCCCCCGCCCCCCACACCCCGCCCACTTTCTCTGCTGCCCTCTAGTGGATGGTGTATGGAGTGAATGGTCTGACTGGAGCTCCTGCTCGGCCTCCTGTTCCAACGGCACCATGCAGCGGACGCGCGAGTGCAACGGCCCCTCTTACGGAGGATCCGAGTGCCGGGGCGAGTGGCTGGAGACACGCGACTGCTTCCTGAGGGAGTGTCCTGGTAAGATCTGGTCAGTCGTCGTGTCACAAGCATGTATCAGGTCTCTATGCCAAGGCTCCTACTATTTGATTATAAGCTTGAAATCAGTGCAAACCATGAATCTGTTTCCAGTCATCAGCAATTTCACATAACAGACAGTGTAATTTGACTGGTGGCCACATGCTCCTGTCATGCTGGTATTTACTGTTATTGTCTTTGTTCTTGCCGATGCTGCGGCTTTTTACAGTCTTATAATTTATACTTTGTCCAGTTGTTTCAGATCTTTGTCGCCAGGGAGACATGTATCCCTAAAAAAAAATCTAAACGTAGTTCATTGTGCACACACTCTGAGGGAGGGGTCATCGATATGTTTTTACCCTTCGTAGTGGATGGGAAGTGGCAGCCGTGGTCATCGTGGGGCGGCTGCACCAAGACTTGTGGTGGGGGCAGCCAGCAGAGACAGAGGACCTGTTACGGACCGTTCTACGGTGGAGTGCAATGCCCCGGTGACCAAGAGGAGGTCCGACGGTGCAATGAGAAGCGATGTCCAGGTGGGTCCTCCCTGAAAAACACACCTCCTTACCGTCTAACCAGTCTACCGGTGCACGTGAATCCCAGTGTGTCTCCCAAGGACTATGACTAAGAGAGGGCTGCAGAAGAGTGGTATCAGTGCGGTCATGAGCACTTCAGTCCCCGGATGCCTCTCTCAGCCACGCCTCAGATAAGGAGCTCACATACGTGCCAGGTGTCGGAGGGGGGGGGGGGGGGGNGGGGGGGGGGGGGGGGGGGGGGGGGGGGGGGGGGGGGGGGGGGGGGGGGGGGGGGGGGGGGGGGGGGGGGCACATAGTGTGTAGGACGCCGGATGTGAGCAGAACAATGGCCAGCCTGAGGAGATGCTCACTCCATGAGTGGCAGCACACATGCCCGAACGTGTGGGTGTGTGTCAGCATATTTGTGTCCTCGACTCTCTGTGTGCACTTTCCAAATAATGGGGTAGTGCCTGTTGCACTGGTTCTCCTTATTTAAGGCAGCAGGAGACCTTCAGCATCGTGGTGACTGCCTATCTGAGTGCAAACGTGTACTTTGGTTTTTACATGTTTTGCATATGTTAAAAAAAAAACAGCCTCGACGACAGCTATGTCTTGTCGAAACGTGTCATTCCAGAGCCCCACGAAATCTGCGATGAGGAGAACTTCGCCAACGTGGTGTGGAAGAGGACCCCTGCTGGAGATACAGCAGCTATGCGTTGCCCGCCCACCGCTACTGGTAGAGCCCTTTGTCTTTGACACG
This sequence comes from Arapaima gigas, assembly GCA_900497675.1. Lineage (NCBI taxonomy): Eukaryota > Metazoa > Chordata > Actinopteri > Osteoglossiformes > Osteoglossidae > Arapaima > Arapaima gigas. Next base: position 180,560 of record UFQX01000655.1, read on the forward strand.
CCAGTCCATGACATAAGTCTGACTGTAGGGAAGTAAAATATGTCACACAGTACATAGATGTTAATCCTCAGGTCCATTTTTTTTTTTTTTGCAGGGCTTATATTGCGCAGATGTACCCTGGATGAGGAGGGCATCGCCTACTGGGAAAACCCAACCTACATGAAGTGCACCTCCAATGACTACCGGCACATACAGATGATGGTGAGCTCCTTCTGCGTGCGAGTCCACAGGGTTGTGTTTTTTAGTTTTCTCTAAAGGAGGATGGCAGAAAATAAGGTTGCTGTATAAAAAGATAAATAGGAAGACTAGTGTTACATAAATAACCATCAGCACAAGGCCTTTATCATTGCTTGTATTGTGTATAAATATGAGCAAAGTGTCACCTGGGGGGGCACGGTGGCTCAGTGAGCAGCGCTGCCACCTTGTAGTATCTGGGCTGGTCAGGTGTGAGTTCCATTCGGGCTCAGTCTGTTGGTTGCCTCCCGCAGTCCCAAGACATGTGTTTCAGGTTAACTGGTCACTATAAATTGCTCATAGTGTGTTCATGTGCGATGGACTGGCATCTCGTGCCCTAAGTTTCTGGGATAGGCTCTGGACCACCACAACCCTTTTCAGAATAAGCGGTTAGCACTAACGGATGGGCGTCACCTACTTTTTTGTTACATTCCATAGCATGAAAACATGACCAGCTGCCGCATTATTTTCAAGACGTCTTGCCCTAACATGATAAGAGGGCAGGCAGGACTTGATTTAGATCAGTCTACATGTGTCCTGGTTCCAAGGACACCCCCTTGTGGTATGGGAAAGTAGTGCAGATTTCAGTGTAACTTCCTATGGGAAGAAGTGAACTTTCTGAAATGATCTTCTCAAGACAAAAGAGCACCTAGTGAAGGCACAACGGGGACTGGCTGGAGATGGAGTCTCTGATGTCCTTGCCAAATTGAGGACCATCTCCAGCGATGGAACAAGTTACAGCGGGGACCTGCTGGCTATCGTGGATGTTCTGAAAAACATGACAGAGATTTTCAGAAGGTCCTACTACAGTCCCAGGGCTGCAGATGTGCAGGTGGGTTGTCAACTGTGGCTGAGTAACAGCACACTTTTGACCTCTGTTTTCACACAATCCGCGTTCTACCCTCACACAAGGAACACAGTCTCATGCATGCGGGTGAAATTTATTTATTCTCTCACCCCAAACACATCCCATTTTATGATCCCACCAGGAGCATTTTTTTCACACAGAACATCTCAGACCTGTTCTTCCTCCTCTGATAGTTGCCAGTGACCCTGCTTTTCTTCCCCACTGTCCGACAGAACTTTATTCAGTCTGTTAGCAACCTGCTGATGGAGGAGAACCGGGAGCGATGGGAGGAGGCACAGCTGGTGAGTAGTCTTTCTAAGTGACTGTTGCTTGAATCTTTCTTAGTCTTCTTTGGTCCATCAGCAATGCCAGTTACCATCTGCAAGTGAGCAGCTTTCCCACTTCTGCTCTACCTGCCCAAGATGGAATGTGAGCCTAAAGTCAGCATAACAGACAGCATTCCTTGTGTCTGTTTTCCAATAATCCCAAAGAGCTGTGTTTGGTGTCTCTTCTTACAACAGAAAGGGCACATGGTTCATTGCATCAGTGCTTCTCGGAGGACATCGGCCACACTTCACACCCCACACGTTCAGATCCAGCTCGGCCATCTCAGCCAGGAAGGCAGATTCATTTTCTTTGGCTGGTTCCACAAAGTTGTTCTATTATTACATTGCATAATGTTTGAAGTGGGTCGGGAGGACTTTAAAAGCCGAAAAGTTAAAGTAGAATTACAATATGCGTTTTGTCACTGGAGAAAGTTCAAGGCACCTCTCTGCCTGCTGCGAATGAGTCAGACTGACATCTTTAGATTGTTGGTTCACAGAGAAAAAGATAGACTGAAGAAAAAAATACGGCCATCTGGCAGAGTACATACCATCATGCCAAGACCTACTCTGAAGCATGAATGTGAATGGTATGAGCAAGGAGATGTGCAGAAGGCTATTGCTAGTGAGAGAGAAACGCACATTACACCTACTCTCAGGCCTGTACGCTTCACCACGATCTCACACCGCCCTGCTGTCTTACGTCAAGGACTCTGGCACCCACCTTCTAAGGGGAAGTGATGATGCATGGTGATGCAGGCGTGATCTACCAGTTCACAAAGGTGTGCAAGAACCCAGAGAAGGAATGTGCAGATTTCAAACTGATTGTTTGGTCGGTATGACCTGAGATTGAGCTGTGATCCGTGCGCAGTTCAACCATGGCTATGCAGTGTACGCATGTCAACTACCACCTGTGTCCCTCTGCTGTCCCCAGCTGGGCCCCAACATCAAAGAGCTCTTCCGCCTGGTCGAGGACTTTGTGGATGTGATTGGTTTGCGCATGAATGACCTCCAGGACACCTACGAGGTCACGGAAAACTTGGGTGAGTCTCAGATTAGATGATCAATTTGTGGACAACGCACAGGTCAAGAAGTGATCGTGTACAGTGTACCACCAACTTGATTTAAAATTATGCTCCAACGTAAGGGCTGCTGTTAGCCATTGGAAATATTATGATATGAATGCAAGAAACAGTGAGCTCACTGCCTGCGAAAATGTGCGGTTAGAGGTTAGCAGTAGTTCACTCTCTGGCCAAAACCAGCAGGATTCTGTTTTTGGTGCATGAGCAAGTTTAACATGCACCACCAGAGACATCGGTGACCATAATATGGTTGTAACCCTCACAAACCGGCGGGGCTCTGTGTGTCACAGCAGTGATGACAAAGTGTACCTGGCCCGGGGGGTCCGCAGGGAGCACCTGACCTTCCCAGTCATACACAGCAAGGGGGCTTTTGGCCTGTCAATTTCATCCAGCACAACTCTGTCTATATAGAATTTACACAGAATTTTAATGCATAGAATATTGATTATTGAAAATTGAATGTTTATAGGAAACCTACAGTAATGTCTGGATTAGCGCTCTAGATGTAATCTTGTGGAATTGAGAAATGTAGCAGTGCTATGAGAACATTTTACAGTATACTGCATAAATGGAGAAATGCACCCTGGAATAAGGTCATTAAACCAGAAATATACATATATGCATTTTTTAAAAAATAAACTCCTGGGTACAAAGCTTGTCAATGGTGAGCAGAATAACTATTGTACTGCATGGCATTTAAATGTTTGAACAGTAATGTGAATTTATAAACTTAAAGAATACGTCATGGAAAGCAAAGACCAAACGACAAACAGAGAGTAAAGATGAATTTAGCTTGTGTTCTCATTGCTTTCGAGGAAAACTCTTCATTCAAGCACAGCACCGTTCTATACCATACTGTCACCCTGAAGCTTGAACAAAAACAGCACGCGCATATATAACATTATATAGTTACATATATAATGTAGATGCATATATATGAGCTACATCAGTTATGGCAGTAATACTAGCACAGAAACCTGTGTGTTTTAAGGATAAGAAATATAAAATTACAAAAAATTGTTCAGACTTTGTAAAGTATGGCTCATTATTATTATTATGAATTATTCAAAGGTCTAAAATGGAGAGGAATACTGCGAAACGGCGCTGTCGGAAGTCTTGCTGATTGTGATGTCACTGTACAGGGTTCGACATTTATGCTCAGTTATCTGAGTTTTTTTGACAGTCGGACAGATAAAATCATTCTCATACCTCTGCCGATACATGTGAATCAATGGAAAATAAATGAAGATAAAATGTAAAGAAATTCAATGTAAAGTTAGAAGCATCATCATGGTAAATTAACCGTGTGATTTCCCCAGTAAACAGCCCCTGTATCTTGCTATTTTGTGCAATTTATACATATGGAAGGAAGCCCTTCTTTTGAAAATATGAAATATGCTCCTTTTCACACAACTCTGATCGACTCACTTTGGTTACAACTTACATGTGTATGTTAAACCTAGAAAAACACACACACACACACACACACACACACACATATATATATATATATATATATATTTGTCTTTTCAATACATCCCAAAATTCAACAGAGGCTAAATTTAACAGGACAGGTAAAATGCAAAATGTATTTGTCTTATGGATAATCAAGAAAAAAAAATTGTCAAGCCCTGATATACATGGCTTTGCAAAAAAATTTAAACCCATCCACAGCCTGGCTTAGCAGTTGTATTTCTACATACTTTTCCAAATGGTGTTTTTATTGTGAACTCATATACTGTAGCAGCAGATTGTCAGAGCCAAAATAAGTTATTTAAAAAACAAAAAACTGTATCTAAACCTCACATTGTAATATCTGGTAGAGCCATTTTGCTGCAATAACAACAGCTGTAGCAGCTTTGCACACTGTACAGGAGTTATCTATTTTTTTCATTCATCTTGGCAAATCTACAGCAGGCTGTTCAGGTTGGTTGGACGACACCTGTGGACCACAATTTTCAAATAGTGCCACAGATTTTCAGTGTAATCCAAGTTGTAATCCAAGCAATACTGATAACTTTTGAGGAGTTTTAATACTTTTGCAAGGCGCTGTAAGTAGACCCTTCTGTTGTGCAGGTTCAAAGAAGGTTCAGTTCCACAACTGCTCCTGTTACCCCCAAGTTGTTGTTTATCAGTCTCAGATTGATGCCCCTTCTTTTATCCACCAGTGCTTAGCATCCACAGAAGGCCAGTTGCTGGGACTTCAGACATCATCTTCCCCATGAAAAGCTGGAGGGGGGTGGTGGATTGGGCCAGACCAGAGGACAGAGTCATGATCTCCCGAAACACCCTGCCAATGGGAAAACCAGGTGAGCACTTCACATGACTCAGACCAACCTGCACACACACACACACCATTCTCCTGTGGTGTGTGACACTAAACTGCGAAAGTGGTGTTAATCCAACTGTCCCACACAATGATCATGAACATGTGTCTAATGACTTCTAAAGACGTCGAGATGCCGCGGCCCTGCTATTTTACCTTTCTCCTATTCTTCTGGCTTCTTGTCACTTCTGCATCTGCCTTGTTCCTCAGTATTCCACACTGCCAATGGTGGCTTTCAAAGTGCTTTTTAAAAAGCAAAGATTCCTCAAAATAATAGCCTCGACATGTTAAATGTTCTTCAGCAACCATTCTATGTTTTTTACACTTGAGCATGTAGCTGCGTCTACCCTTGAGATTTGTTTTGTGTGGTGAGCTCCCTTGTAAAACCATTAGAGAAGCCATCTCCCCCATGGCCCTGCTAATGGAACCTTCTTGCTCAATCAGAAGTCAAAGGGAACCAATCAACAGCAATTAAATCTAATTCCAGCTGCCCTGGGAACCACTGTTTCCATGGCATCCCCGCTCTGCCGAATGCCTGTCATCCTCCCTGTGCGCTGCCCGCAGCTTTCAGAATGCCCATCGAGCCAAAATGGCATCGTCTCACTTTCTGTGTCAGATCTACATCGTTTCCTTGGTTATGCTTTTTCCCCCCCTGCTTGAATCCAAGCTCGTGGATTGAAATGTGCGTCTTATTGAGACGCACACAGGGACCGCGCTCTCCGGCGCCGCACACGCTCTACCGACGCTGACACACGCGCCGCTCGACACACTGAAGAAACACGACAGCCCTGATTCCATTCCAGGAGATTATATTCTTCGGGTTCATATTTGGCTAGAATTGGAGAAGAACATCAGTTAATCTTTTCCACTGAGGTATAATTTTTGTGTTGACAAGTGGTGGGATGAATGAAGAAGAACTAAACTAAGACCTTACTAGAGCTAAAATGTTATTTGCCCAGCGGAAAAGCGGGACTAAATATTTTGCCATCGAATAACTGGCTGAACTCAGCTGTGCGCTCGGGGCAAACAGCTTCTTCAGCCCGCTGGATGGCACGCTGTGATGCTTCTAATTCTGTCTCACACAGTAAATTCCCTCTTCTGCAGCACCTTAAGGTCTCCAGACTCACATTCTGCTGTTCTGCACAATCCTTTGTTTCACTACAGGGAGGTATACGGCAAGGGGGTTAAGGGCCACCGTCTTGGATGTTGTCCTCCCAAATGAAGCTGTGCTTCTGCAATGAATTTATTCGAAGTGCTACAAGAGTTCATTTGGAACCAGGGTGGTTAGAGTTGTGACCTATGGACACATTCAAATCCCACCTCCAGCTCTAGTATCGTTGGGCAAGGTGCTTAATTCAGGCTAAACCACTAAAATTACTTAGCTGTACAAACAGTCCAATAAATAACTCAACATTGCATGTTGCTTTGGAGAAAAGTTTCAGGTAAATGAACAAATACATATTTGTAAATTCATGTAAATTAACTAATGCTTCTTGTCATCAGCAGCAAAAAATTGCCACCTTGTTCTTTGCCTTATACAAGAGCTTCTCCATGGCTAAAGAGCTTCAGAGTGAGTTATGTTATAGGAAGTCACCAGCGCTGCCTTGCATTGTACTCTAAATGTTTCTGTTGAGCGGCCGGGGCAGTGGAGGCTGTGGGCCAGCGAACGGGGTGGGCCGTTCAGCGCCAGTAGCACGTGTGGGTTTATTATAAATAGCCAGGCCCTGGCGTGTTGCTAACTGGGCCATCTGCGGAGCGAGGCAGGTCAGGCGGCGCTCTTGCTGGGGAAGTCGAGGGAGACAGACTGACCTGCATACACTTTCTGTCACGCCTCTGCCCGGAGCATTTTAGAGGCCGTTGATGTCTGAACCCGGGTGGAGGGGGGGGAGTTATAGTGGCCTGCAGAATACGCCTCTCTCTCGCTCTCCCCGATTCTTCCACAGTCTTCATGTACTATTTTCTGTTTCGTTTTGGTGCACTGTAGTATTTCCTTACCCTTTTCTAGTGTTGTGTTTCTGTGTGCCTGCCTATGAAGTCCAGCCCTGCGTACTAATCCCTGTGTGTCGGTTGCAGACGCCGACGATTCCTCTTCGTTTGTGACCGGGATCGTTCTCTATCGGAACCTGGGGAGCATCCTGTCTCTGCAAAGGTGAGTCCCGACTGTCCCCGTATCTCCAACGACCTTCCGTTCTCTTCGGGTGCCTCCTGTTTTTTATTATGTCCTTGCTGCTATGCAGAAAAGATTATGTGGTGGTGCAGCTAGTGTACAAAAAAAAAAAAAAAAACGGCATAAGACAGATGTTTGGCTGTGGTACTTCGTTTTATGCAGCTGAGTGAGACTCGTGATTTCAGCAGTGCGCTCAACCGGTAAACCCTCAAAACCGAGTATGGGGTTCACTGAAGCAATTCTAGCAAAAAGCAGACATTTAACATTTTATGTTAAACATTTAGACTGTAATTAGCATATGGATGCTTAGTTCTTTGCTCTTTGGTGGCATCCTTCACGTGTTCTGCGTTTCCACCTTCTGCATATTCATCACAGCTCACTTCTGATTTGCTGTCTTGCTTTGTCATTCTTCTGAATACAGATGTTAAAACGTTCAAATTGCATACGACGTGTTTCTGATTGTGTTTATTCGCTGCCGATCGGGAGCCGGCTTCTTTCACGGATAGCTTGTCTGTGTCCCGACAGAAACAACACGGTACTCAACTCCAGGGTGATCTCGGTCACCATCAAGCCCACACCCAGCTCCCTGTCTGTCCCTATTGAGATTGAGTTTTACCACCTCTACAACGTGAGTACCACCCTGCAATAATGGAGTCCTCCCTGTTGTCTCCTTTTGTTATAAGAGGCATCAACTGTAACATCCTTCTTCACATGTTCTCACACTGGACACTCCCATCTGCATAGTATCAGCTCTGACAACCTAGAAATGTAATGCCTAGGATTGATCTTCTACTGAAGTTGTGTACAAATGCAGGTACTGCGTGCCAAATATTAACTCGCTGCTCTCTTATCCTCCTCGCTTCCATTACCAGGGCACCACAAACCAGTCCTGCATCTCTTGGGATGAAAGTGACACGTAAGTGACTAGTTTACTTGCTCACACGTCGCTGCTCAGTTTCTGGTTTATTAATGTAAAGTTTTAATGGGTAAATATGTCTGCCAAAGGGAATTGTTTTATGCTTCTTCTGAAATTGACAGTGAGACCTCCATGATGAGTAGCAAGGCTGGGCCATTGCCTCTATGTGCATACATGTGATGTTCCCTGCTTCTCCTTCTTATCCCATCAGTGGGCTGAAATATTTATTTGGCTTTAACAGTAGGCCATGTTAAGTTCTTATGGGCTGAACAGTGTTTTGATGACACTTTGTAAATAAATTGGTGAACTTGTCAGCGTGATAACAGTGAACAAAGGTGTTTAGTGAGCGCGGTGCCTAGGGTCTATTGGTCAAGAGCCTGTCCTCAGTGTTGGCCTCCTGCAGCAACTTCTCCCCAACAGCCCACCTGAAGGAAGCAGAACATGCCACAGTAGCTTCCAACAGGAAGACTGGAGAGGTTTCTCTTGTCCATACACTATTGCCAGAAGTGGGCCTCTGTGTTCCAAGTCCTTTCATTACCATTTTGGTGTCCTCTATCTTTAAAAGAAAGCGAAAAATAAGATGGCAGAAAAACGATCCTTCGTCCGCTGCTCTGCCTAACCATCCTCTCACAGGCAGGTGGGACATTTGCATTTAGATGGATATGTACACTTGTGTTACAGAGGCCAGACGTGGATTGCATTCTGCCCTTCTCAGCGAATTAAAAGTCCAAAAAGAGGGGAAGAGTGAGAATCAGAGCAAAACTGAGAGTGAGAGAAAGAGAGAAAGAAAATCTAATTTAGTTGTACATGCTGTTGTAGGAAGAGAAGGTATGTTCTTAGAGAAATTAAATTCCATCTTCAGCAGAAGGTATGATTAATGAGTTAATATTGGGGAAGAATCTGCAACCTGTGAAGCACCACTGTGCCTCCGTGTTTTGTCAGAAGTCGCTCTTTGGGGTCAAGTGATGTTTTATTGGGGTATTCCTGCCCAAGATACACCTCTAACCACTCTGATGAATGCAAGTTATAATTGAATCGATTCCATTGTTTCCCTTGAAGGTGTTCACTCTAAACATTGGGTTCAGTATATAAATCACCCTTCGGTTACTTATTTTTGTCAGTGGCAGCATCTTGTGATCTGCTCTCCACAGCAGCCAACTCTTCTGCGGCTCCTGATTGTGGGGTAAAGTGATTTAGCTCTGGGGCAGAAAATCGCCAATCAGCCAAAAAGACATTCTGCAGGAGCAAGGAGCAGAGTTTGCGAGATTATTGTGCTTTGTGGTACAGAGGGTGAGAGTAACCATTGTGCTGCCTGATGTCTGATGCCCCCCAGGGTTACAGGTGGAAGGTCATACATTTTCAGCCACCCCTGGCTTTAGGATAACAGTATTTAGCCCCCTTTCCCTGAATTGACTGTGAAGCTGGAATCAGTAGACCAAGACTTTGGCTGTGCATGAACAAATCGAGCTTGTCTGAAGTTCATCTCCCTGTGAGGACCCTGCAGACAGATACACACAGAGATGTATCTTTCCCATTAGCTATTTGTTTCCCCTCTGCGCTGTGTGGGCCATCTCATGAGAGCTTCCCGATTCCCAGAGTGCCATGGGTAGCATTCTGTACTTGTCATTTTTGGATGACAGCTAGTCACATGGATCAAGACACCTGAGCACGTTTATCTAATTGACCGAGCTCTCTTAAAAGATGGAGTTAAGGAAAATGAACCTGATGAGAGTGTGATGTTTTACTCTGGAATGGAGGGAAGCAACGCAGGTGATTTGGCTGAAAACGTGTCTATAGTAACGCTGGTAGACTGTGAGCAGAGCAGGAGACCCTGCTATGAATGTGACGTTGTCTTGACGATGGTAACGGAAAACCTGCACTCTTAATGGCAGGGGGAATTGATTATTTATCATCATGTATCTATTTTCAGCAAATATATAAGGCATGCCTCAGCATGTGATGTTTCCTGGTCTCAGCCACAATCGCTGAAGCTTAACCAAAGTAAATGTTTCACAATGAAAGCTGCTCAAGGCAGCAAAAAGAACGCCGGTCCAACACTGAGACTCATAGTTACTGTTGCTATGGAGAAAGGGCTGCCTGCCTGTTGTATTCTCCTCAGTCATATACAAATGTAATTATGTGTGTGTCCAAAGGGAGAAATGAAATAAAAACAAAAACCTTTGGCATGTGAAAGAACTGTGAAGTGTGACCATGTATTGGTGTCTCAGGCTGGCCTAGATGGGGCTATACAGTGTGTGCTGGGCTCCAGTTTCCATGGTGAGGTCATATACCCCTGACAGATAAGCAAGGGCAAGGCTGGCTTCATGCCGGTAACATGGAGTTCTGCTCAGGCAGGAAAGAGTGGAGTGGTACAGGAACACAGCAGGTCAGCTAGTTGGGACAGAGCCATGTGTAAATGGGGGGGGTGGGTGAGGGGGGTGATGTCTGGCATCAGCGGCGGGCTAATGCGTCAAGCCAAGAAAGCCGGCACAACCCAGACGGGAGAAAACGAGTGAGGCACGATGGCAGCTTCCAGGGCACCCGCGACCTGCTTCGTAATGCCATCCCTTGGCTGACATATTTACCCATTAAACATTAATTACTCCCCTTTATTTTCTCCACTGCTAATTATGTAAAATCTGCACATTTACATTGACCATATTTCTCTAAAGACAGCTGGTGACAGATGTTGGTACGAGTCCTTCAGGGGCTTCGGAGTCGTTTCTTTAAAGCGGCAAACAACAGAAATTATCGCCGAGGTTCGAAGCATTTCAACAGTGTGGCAGTTAACCGTGGAGATACCAGTGAGGTAATTAAGTGGTGTAGATACTGTTAATGGAAGGATGGAACGCTATTACTCAGGCTGACTGTTTACTCCGACTGCGGCTTCCCCTAGACAAAGCTGGACAAAGCTCGTCTTATTTTGTCGACAGCTTAATTCACACCCTCCCACATGCCACGCGGTCTGCGCAACGCAGCAGTGGCGCTCGGTCCACACGAGTAGCGAGCGATTAGAAACGCAATTACGTGCCGTGGAGTGTGCGATGCAAGTTAGGGAAAGTGAGTCATACCTGTCGGGACTCCAGAAGAAAACAATGTAACTACGACTAATTACATCAGCTCAAAATTAACAGACACTAATAGAGGAACAATAAAAGCCCCACACAGACAGATGGTTGTCCTATCACAGCTCCTGCTAGTCCTGAGTAATGGGGGGGAGGGGGGTGTTTGGATGGGAAAAAAATACACTAAACACACTAAACAAACACACCTCCTCTTACGCATTTAACGTCTCGTGGACGCCTGGATACTGAAACAGGTACGCAATTCTCTTAAGGACATTTTTTTTTTAACTAAGCCCACACTCTCTGGCTGCATGATTCACACTTGGACAAACTCTCACACACACACTTTCTGAATATAATAGGATTGTAGCAGCGCAGCGTTGTGCTAGTTTGTCTTGTGTAGCTGTTGCTGCTCAGATGGGGTTGGGGTGATTCGATGTGACATTGTTAGTATATATTCTCTCCTTGTGCCAGTGACTCACATTCTGATCCAGATGCCCTTGGCTTCACACACACAATTTTTGGTGAAAAGGCTTTTTTGATCATTTCCAATAATGTTGGTAGGTTAAGATTAACAGAAACTTAACCAGCACTCAGTCCAATAGAAAACATGTCAACCGGCATTGTGCAAAAAGGTTGTTTTTGATATAATAAACCTATGACAGTGCATTTCTTTGCCGTGTGGCAGTCAGACATGAGTGTTGTCAGTTACTGCGAGGTAGAGTGTGTCCGTGGGCCACACGTGTCTACTTTTTTCATCCCATCGAATAAATGTGCCGTGTTCTACTGGGAACTTTATGGCTATTGAAATGCCTTTTCTTAGCATCCTCCTTTTGCCGGCAAGGAAGGACTCTAATAAGCAATTGAGAAAAGTGGTCTTGAGAAAAGGTGGTTTGGACATTTATAGCCATTACTCATTAGATAGTGAGAGACTCATCTAGGTCTCAGAGATCAATTGTGCTATTTCAGCTGGACACATTTCACATTAACAGCACACTAAAGCAGCCCCAATGTCCCGCCACACCTCTCCTTTTTCGGGACTTAATCCACGCAGCGCTTCTGGAAACTGAACAGCACGGCCCGCAGGACTCATGATCCTCTCCATGTCGCTGGCTTGTTAAGGCCAAAGTCCTCAGCGACAGGATGATAAATGACGCCGCCATACATTTAGGCTGTGGTTCTCCCAAAGTCAAGGCTGCCGCACTGTCCTGGATAGCATCACATTTCTAAATTTTTATTTACTATCACTGTTGCTCCAGACAGCTTACATCGCTAGATAACCAACTTCGCATCAATTTACTCACTTATGCGCCAGGGTATTCTTGCTGGAATAATTCGAGATAACTACCCTTGATCAAAGGCACTTCAGCAGGAGTGGGATCTGAACTGGAAACCTTCGGACTGCAACATGACAGCCTTCGCCTTGCCCATTATCTCCATCCACTAATCCTACCTGCTAACCTTAACCACCTTCCACCTGCTGAAGGATGCCCATTATTCTGAGCAAATGAGCACATGGTACAGCGGTGCATAATAATAATAATAATAATAACAGGTTGCACCATTTCAAGGCTGCAGTTATTGTCAATAACACATTTCTTTGGCGCACCTCAGTCTCCCTGTACCATGGTAACCTGGCCGTGCAGAAACCTGTTAGTGCGCGTGCCACCGCTCCCCTCCATCACAGTCGCCCCGTTTTTCCCACGCGCTTCCCTGGCACGCATCTGAGCGATTAACGGAACAGTAATAATAACAGAAAGATATTATGTGGTGACTGTGGGGGAACGGTAGCAGGTCCTTTCCGGCGTGTGTTTTAACGCTCGGCCGTGCTCTCCTCTCTCTCCCCCTCTCTCCCGCAGATCCTCGCTGCTCGGCTCGTGGTCGGCGCGAGGCTGCAGAGCGGTGCCCGTCGACTCGTTCAGAACCAGATGCGTGTGTGACAGGCTCTCCACCTTCGCCATTTTAGCGCGGCTCAACCCCGACACGGTAAGTCGAAGCGCCCGCATGCTCTCCTCGCTTTCGCGCAACGTGTCCCCAACATTTTCGCGTGCCTTTTTTCTTCCCCCCCTTCACCCCCCCACGGCCATAAGAGGAGAGGAAAAGCAGGAGATACAGAGACGCGTCGCGGCGGCGTTGCCTGTCAGCAGATCCGTCTCGCGCTCGCCGTTCTCCCCGCCGCGTGCGAGCCGAGCCTCGATCGCCGTGCGAGGGGGGACACTGTGCGCGTGCGGCACGTTTCACACTGATGGCATGTGAGCTGCGGTGAAAATCATACAAATATCGTTTCCCCCAGTGCCGCCCTCGTGGTTCGTGGGGTCGAAAAATGCGAGGGTTAACCGTGCTGTTCTCGAGAGCATTGCGTGGATGGTGCATGTGCCTTATTAGCATATATTGTGTACAGTGTAATAAAAAGACAGTCGACCGTCCGTGTCCAATAAATGAAATACATAGAAACAGACATCACTTCAAAAGCACCTTCGGTGGCGCACGTGCTGCAAATGACGCTGCTCATTTTGTGCAAAAAGGACAATTGTATGCATGTGCGCAATTTTTGAATCAGCTCCTTCACTTTCTTGCTAAATAAAGATCAAACGTACCTTCATTTGCCAAAACGACGTGGTTTGGGAATGTTCTGCTGTCCAATTGAAACTGCTGCTGTTGCATTGAGATGTCACTGCACAATGCTGGAATTGGGGGAGTAAATAAAACATTAGCGTTTTAGATGTGGCAAAAAGGGGTGAAGGGACTATCTAACGGGGCCATATTTATCTTTGTCTCGTTCTGAAAAGGCATTGTCTTTGTGTAGAAATTTTCATTCAGCGAGATTAGTTATTATTAGACTGGAAACTGCCTCTAAAGCATTTTGTTCACCAGTTGCCCTGGCAACAACATCTGCCCTGGAGGCTGCAAAAGCTGTGGAAGAAGCTGGAATGGCCCCTTTGTGTGGCCTGGACTGAAAGTGGGGGCAAAAAAAATGCAAGGAGAGGGAAAATAACCTTAAACCCCTCTTGGCAATCAAAAAAAAGGGACAGTTCACTCAGTTTCCGTGTCAGTTTATGCTTTGGAGTTTGCTGCACCAAAAGCAAAAAGAAATGTGGGGGAGGGTAGCAGGGGGCGTGTAAGTGTCTGTGAGCAGCAGTCCTATTTGCTGTGATAATTTTGGTAAATGGATACACGTGTCAGTAACACCTATGAGTGCATTTGCTGTGAGCTTGTCATCTGTCATCCATGTCACACCAAACAGGGAAGGGAGAGGAGGGCGGGACTGCTGGAAGATGCACATAGATGTTTTGGAAGGCAGTCTACAAGCACTAAGCAAAACAAAATGTGTCATTTCCTGGGGAAGATGGGCAGTGGTGTTGAAGTGGCTCAGTGTGATATACCTCCAAACATGGCAGGTCCAGCATTTGGAATCTGGTCAGCGGAGGGCACTTCCTGCCACCCACTCGGGAATCAGGACCCTCAGCTAAATACACGCTGCTCTACTGAAAACCATGATGTCATCTGCATGTGTTTGAACTTTTCTCTCAGGCAGGGGAGGGAACAGGGTTTTGCTGCCAGTTTTCAGGGTATCGCATTCTGACCCTTCCCAAAAAATTTGTCACTCTATTTTTCTTGCGACTAGAAAAAAAAAACAGCCTCCATCACCTCTCCCTCCTGTAATGTTCTGTGGGACCTGGAGGCCACAACACCACCCATCCCTGCAGCAGCACTTGCTTGCCAATTTTCCTGTAAATTCTCCTGCCAGCAGACTCGACATCTGCAACTAGTCTTGCACGGCCCCAGAATAACAAAAAGGCTGGTCAGTTGAGGGGCGGCTGTCTGGTTGTATTGAAAAGCCAAACGTACTCTCTCACTGCCTCCCTCTGTCTCCAGTTGCCCCCACCCCCCACCCCCATAGTCCCCATTTCTGGCATGCCGTATACACTCGCTCAATATTGTTTAGCTGTACAAAGAAAACAAGGAAAAAAGCAGTGTGCTGCAGTCATTTGAAAGCCTCAGCTCTAGATTGCAAAGGTTTCAAACAATGCAGAGAAGGGACAAACAGAGATAGCTGACCTTCAAGTTCTCTGTTTGACTCTGCACTCATTGTCTTGGAACCACCACGATCTTATTTTCCTCAGTCCTGCCTGAGTGGATAAATGCTTATCTAATGTGGTCAGGCAGTCTCAGTAGCTTGGCCCTCTTAGACAGGCTTCTGACACCATTGAGCAACAAACCCAAATTTTAATGGCACAAGTAACAGGAGATTCACAGCGTAAAAAAAGGAAAATCGTGGCTCTTACGTTGATGTAGTAACAATGTCGTTTTTCATTTTCAGAATAAATCATTCTGAGGGGGAAAAAAATTACATTGCAGGCTGCAAGCAAAGAATTCTGAGCATAGATTAAGTCGAGGTCACATAATGTTTTAATCTAACAGGTCCTTGTTTAGGACAAGTGCTGATTCCCCTGTGGCCGTAACAAGACTTTGTTCAAATGCAAGCAGTCCCATTCCATAGTGTGTGTGGTGGGAACAAAACATCCAGGGGAGCTGGTTCCAATTCTTGCTCCACTCCAGGAACATCAACAGGCTGAGTTAGACGAAAGCGTGGCACATTAAGAATAAATGCTTTTTTGCCTAAAGAAACTTGTTTCAAAGGCTCATGCCGGTGTGCCTTGTTTGCTGCGTTACTGGATGCTAGTGATCCGACTCCCATTTTAAAAAACTCAACATTCAAGGATGGTAGCTATGGATGTTCAGTCCGTACTTTTTTCTCCTTAATTTGAATTATGGTTTTTCTGTGGTCTAGAATCCTACATTTCATTGCTTGCACAAACTGTGAAGTTGACTTTTGTGCACAGGGTCCACCTTCTTGGTCAAGGTCTGTGAAAGGACCAAAGAAACAGTCCCCTTTGGGCATTCCTTCTTGACTGCACTTGTGATTTTTTAAGGGACTCACCGTAGTGTAGATTAATCAAAGACATTTAATTAACTTGGCCCAGTACAGGCATCAGACCTGGAGACAAGGCAAGCTATAAACTCTTACCAATTATTTTCTCTGCAGGGATGGAGAGAGAAGTTTGTCCTTTACAATGAGACCCCAACCTTTCCCCAAATCATGCCATAGAGAATTTGTTAAATGATGAATAGAACAGTAAGCCCCTCTTTTCTGCTGTTCATCTATGGCACCCAGTGTCTGTACTGCAGCACACGGAAAAATGAAAATGAAAGAAGCTTTTAGAAGAACCGAAAGGGTCTACAGTGATTTAAAACATTCACCCAGCTTGACTGTGGGATAAACAGTATCTCACAGGAGTGACTGGTGGTTATAGATGAAGGCCTTTGATCCATCATATCATGGGTGCTCTTGTTGGTGCCTATATGGACCTTTCTGCAGGGGATTAATGTCCATTTTTCTGCACCACCTGGGTGGGATGGCACTGGGACAAAACCTACAACTTCCAGAACCACTAAACACAGACATGCAATCCTAGATTCAGACACATACCACGTGCACCTGTAACACATTGAATGTGTGTTATATGTTCTCACACATTCTCACAAATGTGCTGTATGTTTGCTGAAGATTACTGTGACCTACAGGCAAACACACTGGGTATTGGTAGCAAATTACAGTACAATTACCTGTACGTTCACAAATATAAGCAGACAGTGAATCTAGCACACTGTAAGGTGCATATACACAGGCTTGGTACCTATAGCAGCAGGTAGATGGTGCGGCAGCTGCTGCATTCCCTGCTACTGCTGCTGTGATAGCACATCACCATGACAACCAAGTTGGGCCTGAGGGAGGATGTGGAAGGTATATCAGGGAATGGGAGGATCTGTACCTAGAAGAAAGGAATGATTTTCCATGGCTGGGACTGAATCAGAATAGTCTGTCTTGCCTTTCGTAATCTGATTGGTTCAACGTAGAGAATGGAACCGCCCCTTTTTTTGCTTCAGCGGTTCATTATTTTATTTTCAGTGGTACGTTATTTTTTTCTGCGATTCTGGTACCCTTGAAATCACCTTATTCCTGAGCTGCGGTCTGAAGACATCCTAGCCCTAAAAATATCGGTCTATGGTGTGTATAATATACATTTGTGTGGGCGTGTCAGCAAGCTAACCATATGTGTTTGTAATGCGGCCTTCCACCATGTTCCACAGAATATGGACAAGACTCTGGTGCCCTCCGTGACACTTATTGTGGGCTGCGGGGTCTCCTCACTTACACTGCTGCTCCTCATCATCATATATGTGTCTGTGTGGAGGTAAGATGCCATCTGTACTGCCTTTAGCCCCTAATGAAGGGTCAGATGCTGGGGTGAGACATGAAAACAGAAATGAAAATAAAGGGGAAAGCCATGCAATGGTTAATACAGATACCCCCAAGTCACTGATTGTAACAACTTCATAGTTTTGAGGGCTATAAGAATGGAACTTAGTTAGCTGCCTGCTCAGCTTATCATAGGTAGCAGTGTCTTTGGGCTGAACGTACAGTGAAATAACAGGCGGGGGGGGGGGGGTGCCAGTGCTGAGAGAAACAAGTGTAGATGTTGTCTGAACATTAAAAAAACAATCATACAAGCTGTTGGTCACAGAAAAGTACTCAGTTTTGTCATTGTCTTTTGCATGATGACTGACCTTTCTTTTCTATTTAATACAATATCTCACTGTTGTAACTGGAGGTGTGGTCATAAGATGGTTGGCTTTTACTATAGTTGACCTCTAGACTGCATTTTTGTGGATTTGGAACATCTTCTCTGAGTTTCTACCATGACTAACAGATGAACTGCTGGTGACACACAGGCCAGGGATGCCCAGAGAAGCCTGGAGGGATTGGCTTATAAGAATAGGCTCTATTTGTCAGGTGCACAAGTCATCTTGATCAGTCTCTGTTTAGGCATGCAAAAGGCAGGCTAAAACTCAAATCTTTGAGAACCATACAGAAGAAGCAGATAATTTAGACAGACTACCAAAGAATGGCTGATGAGCAAGAAATTTTCCATTTTGCAATGGCAGGTTCAAAATCCAGACCGTATTCCAATAGAAGTGCTGTAGCAGAACCTGAAACAGGGAGTTCATGCAACAAACCCCACTAACATCACTGAGTTGAAGCAGTTATATAAGGAGAAAAGGGCCAAGCTAAAGTGAGGGCTTGATCAGCAGTTTGACTGAATTCACTGCTACTTAATAGCACTAACTTTTTCCAATAAAGACTTTTAATTTTACATCATTTTTCTCAATAATTGGATGAAGAAGTTTACCATTTTGTGTGTAATTTGTTTCATTTAGTTCTCTTTTTTATGACTTAGATGAACATCTGATCACATTTTAGGTAAAATTTTGCAGAAATTCAGAAAATTCTAAACTTTATAGCATCACTGTACTTGAAAAGGAACCTTGATGCTCAGGGCTTTCCTGCAGAAACTTATGAACTGAGAGGTTGCTACAATATGGATTTTTGCTACCTGAATTGATCTTTAGTACCTTATTTTTATTTTGTTTAATTTTGCTTTTATGTTTTTAGCAACAACAACAACATCAGGTGACAGAAACATAGAGACAAAGAGCAGCAACACAGAGAAATAAAAGTTACATCAATTTTATTGCCAAGTGCACGTGAACAAGTACCCCTGTCCTAAAAAAAATAAATCACAGTTCATGTAAGTTCATATTGCCGGTTATCTGTACAGAGGGGACAGTTTGGTTATAGATCACAACAGCAGAATGCATTTGTATTATTAAAACCAGAAAAGGACTGACAGAGGTCCTTATCACATTTCAGTGCAATACTAAACAGACATACTTCCAGGATTCCTTTTTATACGACGTTTGACCAAATTTATCTTCACCTACTCATAATTATTGTGACTTCAGGAGTGATAAATATAACTCACAACTCAATTTTACTGTAAAACAGTAGTATCCCCAGTCATGCAGCCTGTCGCATTGTGAGAGACAACTTGAACAAGAACCCGTGACCAACTGTGGTAGAAAGCAGGCGAGAGCCCAGAACCCAAAGACTGAACCCAACATGACTATATTTATACGTATACACACCTGTGCGTTTTGCTTTAGTTGTAAAATCTTTTGCACAAGGGTTCAAAATGTAGGACCTCCCACAGCCTGAACCTTCTGTTTTTCCATCAGTTTAACCCTGGATTCTTAACCCAGAACTGTAATGTTTATGCCGCCAAAACCTTTTGCTAAATTATTACATTTCTTCTCTGTAGGTATATTCGCTCCGAGCGTTCAGTCATCCTTATCAACTTCTGCCTCTCCATCATCTCATCTAATGCTCTCATCTTGATAGGACAGACACAGACACGCAACAAGGTATAACAGTTTGTTCCCTCTGTCTTTCATGGTTCCTCCTTTTAGATCCAACAGTGTCCTGACTGTTAATCTCCCTTTCAGGTGGTTTGCACGCTGGTAGCTGCATTCCTTCACTTCTTCTTCCTGTCCTCCTTCTGCTGGGTGCTGACAGAGGCCTGGCAGTCCTACATGGCCGTCACGGGCCGCCTCCGCAACAGGATCATCCGGAAACGATTCCTGTGCCTTGGATGGGGTGAGTACTTGTCGGCCGCTTGCCAGACTCACATTGGAAGCACTTCCTTGTTCCTCTGCTCTCTGTGTCTGTATCTTATTCCCTTCATCTCACATTTTTAACCTCCAATGCTGATCTATAACCCTTCAGCAATCTCAGCTATCTCCAGTGTTGAGCTCTCTGTCATTTTCTTACTTTTCCAGCCTCAGCTCTGAGCTCGAACCGTTTATCTTTGTCTTTTAGCCCCAAAGCTGAGCTCTCATTCTTCATCTTTCTTTCAGCCCCAGTGCTAATGTCTCCCCTTCATCTTGCCCTCCTGTTCCCAGTGTTAAACTCGTCCCGTTCATCATCCTTTTGAATTCCCAGCGTAGAAATTTCTGCCGTAATCTCAATCTTGTAAACTGTAGCCTTTGCTTTTATTTGCTCTCTCAGTGCCAGCTTCGAGTCGACCCCTCTGCTGCTTTGTCTAGTCTTAGTGGTGAACCCTCCCAGAACTCCTACTGTCTTCTAGTTTCACTCCAGTGGTCTCTCTTTTCTCTTGCCCCCAGGTCTCCCTGCACTCGTGGTGGCGATCTCGGTTGGGTTCACTAAAGCCAAAGGCTACGGCACTCTGAACTAGTAAGTGTTCACCAGTTTGGTTCAACAACCTGCACTGTGAGATGCTTAAAGACATTAAAACTTGACAGAGTCCCACACTCCGTGTTTGTATTGACATTCTCACTGGGCAGCTTCAGATTGACTCTTCTTTCTGTCTGTCTTACTCTCTCCCTCTTGCTGCCTGGCTACTTTTTCCTTCCTTCCTGCATCACAGCTGTTGGCTGTCCCTGGAGGGTGGTCTCCTCTACGCCTTTGTGGGCCCAGCGGCTGCTGTAGTCCTGGTATCTTCCTTAGTTCTTCCTTTGCTGTTCTCTGCTCAAGGAAGCAGAAGGCAAAACACTGTTGGCGCTACAAAGGCTCACTGCACGTCACATGCATGTCAAAATCAATTCAGGAAATTGTGACTCAGTGCTTGCTGTTGTGCCTTGTTTTTAGTCAACATTTATTATCAAACAAAATAAAAAAAAGCTCTGTCAGAAGGTTCACCACCCTACAGAACAATACTGTATAAGAACATCATGTTCTGTATGTTCCCATGTTTTTATTAACTGTTTATCTTATTATATATAGTGTATGATGTGCTGTGGGGCAGTTAACAGTTTCTTCACATCTGTTCTTCTCTTTAACAGGTTAACATGGTTATTGGGATTCTGGTTTTTAACAAACTTGTGTCCAAAGACGGCATCACTGATATGAAACTGAAGGAGCGGGCAGGGTATGCCTCATCAATACATACATCCATTGGTGGACCCATAATCAGCCTGTCTGTCTGGGACATCGCTTCATTCTGTCTTGCTCTGCGTGGGACCTCACCTATGGAACAGATAGGTCGCAGGGACAAGGGTGGGCAGCAAGACGGACGGTCAGGGAGAAGTCGACCGATAAAACTGTATAAGATTTGGTAGCCAGTAATGGGGACGTGATAACCGGCAGAATGGAGAAAAGTGGGGGGGGATTAAGCTAAATGAAAAGAATTCTAGGGGCAAAAGGACAGTAAGCTGAAGGGAACCACACAATGACTAACATCGCTGTCAGAGCCACTTCCTCTGAGTCATAATCGCTATTAATTAATAATAGACATAAGTCAGCATCTGAAACGTATAGATTCATTTTACATTTGATTCTGCATCGCTGTGCAGTTTGCATTCTGACAGGACGGCTTCACTTCCACTGACTTTTTCAGGTGACAGACCTACCATGCAAAACGGAGCCCTGAAACAGTCTTATAAGCATTATTCGAGTAATTAGAAGCCGAAAAGCTTGCTAAAAGAGATATAAAATAATGAATTCTTAATGAACAATGAACTTTATGTAGTCATGTTAGTATTAATACTAAGCATGTCTAATACTAGGAAATATATGGGTGGAATGCAAATGTGGCTTTTAAACTGATTAGCTTTCATGCAATGCCAGTGTCACAGGGACAGTTTGAACAAAGGCTCAGGAAGTGGGTAATGAGAAGAGAGACACAGGAGAGGTGACATTGACTGGAGGTAGCTCTCATAGTAAAAGCTTGTGGGCATTGCAGACCAGGGCGATAGATGACAGAGACAACTGTCTGTGGTTCCAGACAAGGATGCCGCAGAATGGCTCCGCCTGCCTGATATGCATTTTCTGCTTGCCAGCTGCTGTGCAACCTCCACGTTCTCCACTTCTGTGCATCGCTGCAGCTTTTCTGTCCCTCGGACACAGCCGTTCCACTTCCAAAACAGTATTTGTAACACCACTTTTTAGTTTTGGTTTGTTTAATTTGAATGTTTTCTTTGCTGAAAGGGGGCAGGTAGACTATGAAGGGAATGTGGCAGCTATTTTCAAATTGATCAATGTTTGGCAACTAAGAAACGTGCCATGTAAGCAGGAAGACTACAAATAGTCCATAATGCACCTCACCCCTGATCTTGTTATGGTTTTCTTGATGTCAGACGGACATGCTTCTTTCCACTTGAGTGGGTCCTTGGCTCAAGGTTGTCCCCTGGACCATTTTACCTATTGTGCTTTCCTTTCATTGGGTCTGTCCCCTTTCAGCTGCAGACTGCCGTGCCCACATTGGCCTTTTTATTGCAATTTATTGTTCTATGCTTTCTCCAAACAGTGTGTTCACCACTCAGTGATTCCCTCTCTGATCAACTATCTTTGTTGTCTGAAACATTGTGTTGGAGTTCTGCAGCATCCCCTTTATCCACTCGACTATCTCTTGCACACGAGAGTAGAGATGTGACGGGCTTGACGCCCTCAATAAACTCAGTCAATCTCCTCTCTACTGCAGATGTTTTTCAGTTGAACCTCCTTCTCCCCGCTGATCGGCTCAATCAAAACTTCTCCCACGTCAATTTGATTCAGCCAGAGCTCCTCCCGTCCACTTCTAATCGGCCAAGTTCACTGAGGTTGCAACCACACCCAATTTGCTCAAATGAATAAATATTTTTAGCAATTAAAACTGCAGCATCGAGAGAATATAAACTGACCTCAGGCTTTAAAGGGCAAAAGTATATAGCTTTGTGTTTTAAAACAGGCTTAGTTTGAGTTTCAAAAATACAGTTATATCAGATATTTTGTTTCTTGCATGGAGCGGGATTTGCAGCTTCCTCCCGTGTCCATTGTTATTACTTTTTCTACTCTGCAGCAGCTTTAGTCACAGGGTGCCGTGAGAACTGGTTTTTGTTTCTGCTTGGCAGTTCATTGCTGTGTGAGCTCGCGTGCGAGACAGCGAGAAAAAGATAGACTTTCCACGTCCATACATGCAGAGAGTTCAGCGCCTGTAGGAGAGCTGCAGGATGGTGTCCCTTACAAAATGGAGAGTCTTCCTCCAGCAGCCTTCTCTCGGAGCACTTTCCTGTGTTAAACTGTGCCTGAGTGGATAAGGAACAGTTGTGCATTCTTTGCGGCTGTATATGGGGACAGTAGGTAAGCTTGGTGACGTGTCTCACAGGGATGCTGGTTGTGTCACTGGACCATTTGCATAGAAATAACTACAACAATGCTTGATAAGGAATTGTTTATTGTGGGGGCCAAGGGGGGTAAGGAGAAGCTTTAAAGGGGTGGGGGCTGGCTGTCCCTTCCTCCATGGAAAAAGAAAAAGACATTGCTTTCTACCACCCTTTCTCTTCTAATGTTCCAGTGTGTATCATGTTTAATTAAGCAAATTAATGTTGGTTGCGTCTAATTAAGCACAGACCAACATCTGTACAGAGCGAGTCTGGTACCAGTGAGACGGCTTCTCTTCTGAGGTATCTTCTCCCCAAAGTGAGGTATAATTGGCTGGGAAAATCAGACCAGACAAGATCACACCTAATGATATTGTCAGTGTTTACATTTTATAACTTCATTTTTTGAGTGCTCGAATGTGGCAAAGGTACTACAGATGCTAGTGGTGAAAGTTGTATGACTGCGTTGTGTAGGTGACTTTGTAGTGCCACAGCTGAAATTATGGCCATGAAATAATTCCGTTAAGTGCATTTACCCACATCGACTTGCATTTTAACCCGTGTGTACAGATCAGTATTTTACTGAAGCGATTCACCTTTGTACTTTGCTCAAGGGGAATTATGCAGCGACGGGACTTTTTCAGGTAACCCGAAGGTTACAAGTTCGTGTCCTCGGCCATTATGTTAACTACTGCCCTCAGCACGAGGCTGGAGTGAGCTGTCACCCTGGATGTTAACAGACAGGTGGAAGGCACCGATTACCCTTAACGCCAAGCCATGTGCTCCGCGTTTCAACTTGCACTTTGAGCCCCTTGGGACTTCATTCTAGGCCGCCTCAAAGAGGCAGAATAGTGCGCGTGACTAACACTGATTGCTTTTTAATACCACTGCCCCTGGCACAAGTTTATTAGTCATTTTGCCCTTTCACTCAAATTGAATTTTTAGATTATGTGTTTTTTTTTTTAATCTCTGCATTTGCCAGCTGCTGAATTGATCCCCGGTCAGTTTAGCGGATGTGCCAAACCGGCGACGGTGGGAGAGTGACAAAGTTCCTGTGTCTTTCTGGGATGCGATACGAATTCTCAAGTATCCCGCCTTGTCCCGTAGGGGTGTCTCGCCAGCAACCTATCCTATGTATACTGAGACTTAAAATATGGAAATGTATGTAACAGTTTAATCAAGCCACCATCTGGGTAGCTGGACCAATAATCGGGAGGAGAAAATTGCCAAGGCTAAAAATAGAGTGCACTTTAAGTAGCCGCCTTGAGTCCATCACGGTGATTATTGAGACGGCCGCCAATGCAGTAGGGAACGGGGCCCTACTGAAATAGACAGGCGACTGGGAACCGCAGTGTTTTCGGCGAGTCTTCCAGTAAAGCCAGAGCCACCGAGTGTAATCAGAAGCCCCTTGAGAAGTGTGCCAAGCATTTTATTCTACAAATCGCAGTGAGCACACTGCCACGCGTACATACACACCCAGCGTCTCGTGTTGTCCGCTTCCTCCTTTTAACATTCTTTCTTCCAGCTTTCAAAAT
The DNA here is from genome assembly GCA_900497675.1 of Arapaima gigas. Lineage (NCBI taxonomy): Eukaryota > Metazoa > Chordata > Actinopteri > Osteoglossiformes > Osteoglossidae > Arapaima > Arapaima gigas. Next base: position 205,112 of record UFQX01000655.1, read on the forward strand.
TTTTCAAGCATAATAGAGCTTTTTCTGCAGTTTTTCCTATCTTTCTTGAACTGTCGAGCCCAGCGTCTTCAATTCCTTGCTTTTCATGGGGCGGGGGCCCTGCATCTTCTTTGTCCTGGATGTAGTCGTTGAAGGGCACCTTGTGCCTGTCTCAGAAAGTGCAGTAATTCGATAGTGACTTCACGCGAGTGTCCAGTTACTACACTGACCAAAAGTCAGCAGTTCTAGCCAGCGCCTTACCTGTGTACTTTCTGTGCTTTGATAGTTTTGTAAATTTTGATTGGACTGCAGTTGGTCACTGATGGCTCGAATCCTCCTTGCGTCCAGCTTTGCAAGTTGCACCAGCGGGGCAGCCGACACAACAGAAGACAGCCTGCGGGTTCTGCATACGGGTTCTGCATACGGGTTTAGGACTCCATGCAGCACCTGGGGATTTGATGTAGGGTCCTATGCAGCCATCGAGAAAATAAGTGCAGCAAGAACTTATTGTCGTTCATCCTCTGGTTGGTCATTTGTATCCCAGAATTCCTCAGCGAAGGCTGCTTCTAGAGCCCAACCTTGCATTCCTCCACCCACCCTGACCTTGGGGATACATGCTTCTTTAACAAGCAGCATGATGCTGGGAGAGAACTCCGAGCCTCAACCCCACCTTTTACATGTATCTCATTCTCAAGGCTCATTTGGACCTACCTCTGATTTTCTTTGTTTATTTTGTGTTTCATTTCTTGTATTTTTTCATGTTTCTTTGGAGAAAACATTAATTTCCTTATGAAAGGACTTCCCCCGTAACACGTGAAGTAGATTTTCCAAAGCAGATATTTTTGGAACACCTCTGCAGCACTGTGTCAGTCTGTGTAGAGTTTGCATTGTTCTCCCTGTGCTTATGTGGGTTTTTTTATTGTGTTCTGATTTCCTCTCACAGTCCAAACGTGTATTTCAGGTTAATGGGTTGTTGTTAACTGCCCATAATGTTCCTGCGTGGCTACACTGTGATTTACTGGTGTCCCGTCAAGTGTGTCGTTTCTTTTCTTACCACCGGTGACTCCAACATAGGCGCCAGACTACTGTGACCTTGACCAGGAGAAGCGGATAAAGAAAATGGATAAATGGATGTTATGCAGTGAACAAATTTAGCGACATTTGTCAGACAAATGTGCTCAAGTTTGGAAGTTGACAGATGATCAGAGGCATAGCTGTTGCATGAAATGTGTAACCTAAATTGTGGTTTTAGATTTGAACTACATCATATAATATTTGCTATTAAGAATAATAGAAAATAAACAAAAAATTCCATGTCAGCTTGCTTTTGAATAGAACATGAGGAATTTGGGTGATTTGAGAAGTGTTACTGACCCAGGCCCCAGCACTTTTTTTTCCACCACCTCCCTCCAAAAATGCCCAACCCTGAGAGAAAAAGCCGCAGTGGAAAGGGGATACTACAGCTGCTGTGTCTGGTGGCCTGTTTTGTGTGTGTGTGTGTGTGTGTGTGTGTGTGCGTGTGTGTGTGCGTGCGCATGTGTGTGTGTTTGTATGTGTTTCAGCGTGTTGATTTGACTTCTGCAGTCAGATGACAGTCCCACTGTACAGTATGACGCTCAAATGTGCCAAGTGCGGAGTAATCTCGTCGGCTGACGTGTCCACCACAGCTACCAGTAACGCCATGTTAGTCCTGCTAATTATTTTACCTTAAAGTCTTACCTTTGCTTTACTTTTCTTTTCTTTTGGTTGGCTTTCTTCCTTTTAATCTCTGCATTATTATTATTATTATTATTACTGCTATTATTATTATTATTATTATTATTACTTTTCAAATTATTATTATTTTTAGTTATTGTTATTGCTATCCTTTTTTCTTTTCACCCTTTCATTTCTCACCTTCCCCTTCCCCTGCTCTCTTGCAAGGCCAGGCTGAGAACGAGTGTGAACTATTGAGGATTCTTCAACGTGATCAATTTTTACATGGTCTCTGTGTGGCAGACATCGTTGTTAAAACAGCAGATATTCTGTGCCTCCAGGATACAGAGAGTTAGAGCACAAGTGGAAACTGTGGTGTACGCCCCTGTTTAAGATATCTCTTCACCACCCCATGCCTGACACACTAACTGGCCACTTTATTAGGTGCAGCCTCTGGATCCTCTTGTGACTCCAGAAAAGCATGGACTCAGCAACAAAGTGCTGGACTTCTGTCCACGGGGTACTTTTTCCATGGTGGCCTTTCAGCTTTGCTGTTTCTGGAGCTTTTTTGATGACACATTTACTCTGTAGATAACGCCTCGTCCATATTGGCTTGAGAGGAGGGACGATAAAGTAAGGGCGTGCACAAAATCCCAGAAAGTTGGCTGTTGGACCTGGTACCGACGATCAGGACGTGTTCAAAGTCACTTAGACCACACGCCTGGTTCATTCTAATGTTCCCTCAAACAGTAACTACACTTCTAAACCTTGTCTGTTTGGTCTATTGACTGGGTCACAACCATGTGCAGTGCAACTGTGCAGGACAAGCTGTGTGGCCAGTGAGTGTATACTTCACAAAGTGTGCTTTTGGTCAGTGGACAGTGTTCTTGTGAGGGATAGTGTCCGTGGTAGACAAGCACAAGAGCTGGTGGTTTCACCAAGTGAGAGTGTTTTGTGTGTGTGTGTGTGTGTGTGTGTGTGTGTGTGTGTGTGTGTGTGTGTGAATGTGAGATTCATATGGTAGGATACCACAGCAAACCAAATCCAAAACCAAAAAAAAAAAAAAAACAGCACAGGTTAGTAAAAAGCATTTGTCTCAGGAATAAACCACATCTCTGACATTCTCACATCATTACTGCCTTATTTTCAAGTATTTGCTAACGCATACTTGCTGGAATAATGCCCTTAAAATTGTGGAACTGTGGCTTTAATAGGCAGCAAGCTGTACAATTTATGAGCAGATACATTATCCTAAAGTGAAATCCATGCCATTGTAGTGACAAGGCCATTATTTTGCTTTTTTCCTGAACTTCACCTTGATACACGTTGACTACCTACTTTTATTGTTGATGGCACAAGCCACTGTAATCAGCTGAATGTTACTAATATTATGCTGCCTTTTGAGTCTTCTGTCTATATTTAGACACATTTTGTTATGGTCCCAGACAGCTCCCAGTGCAGTTTTTTTTAAAGCCATTTAAACAGAGATACCTCAGCAACAGCAAACCATTTCCCTCACTGTCATCACATGATGAAGTAAATGAATACTATCCTTGACCTAGAAATTACTTCCCCATATTGCCTGCCCTACTTTTCTGCCCCCTCCCCCTTGCTTTGAAAAGAAACACATCACCAGAGCTCCTCATCTAGCGATGAGATGCAAAAAGCAAGGGGAAGATGCAGTAGAAGCACTACGAAGAGGTGGGCTAGGGTGAGCAAGGTAGAGACGGAGTCAAAGGAAAAGGGAGATGTTTGAAAAATCCATATTTGTTGTGGGATTTAAATTGAATCTCTTGTATATACAGTGTTTGCTAGATGAATTCTTTTGCATCGAGTAGTAGGGAGCATTGATGTGTGTGCTCCAGGCCTTGGATTGGTGGTAGAACCATTCCTGCACTGCTGTTGCAAGCTGGGTCATGGCACCAGGCCTGTGTCAGGTGACCAGATGTCCGCATGGTATTCCAGTTTAGCGGCCAGGACCCAGTTTCAAAATCTGGATACCATAAGGTGTCAGTCTGTTCCGTCATCTTTTCTTCTATCTCTTGATTCTCACAAGAAGATGACAAACAGGTTTTTTTCTTTTTTTTTTATTAAACGCAGGTCAAAATGTTCTGTCCTTGAAGTCACGTGTTAGTTGCTTTCACAAGCATTGCATTTAGGAATATAGTGATGGAAGCATTTTGTTTGAAACGCACAGGACAGTTTTGTCTTCATGAGGCCTAATTGGAAAGTACCAGTTTTTTATTATACCTTCACTTGCATGAAGAGCTGAGGCAATACAGTGTAGAATAATAATAGATCCCTCTGGTCAAGATATACATAGGCATTGAGGTTGAAGTAAATCAATGACTAGCTTCTTGCTTGGATTCCCCATCTGGAGAATTCTGCAGCAGTCCTGCATCGATACCCCCCGGGCAACTTAATTCATAGCTTTGAAAGCAGTCGAATGTGATATTCCTGACTCTTGCGCTGAAGCCCGTTTCCCCTATTGTCTGGTCTCTTACCTTGCATCAAACAAAGAACTGTAGTACTAATGACAAGAACATAAGAGGGAAAAAAAACTCCCTCAGTTTTACTGATCTTGCTTTTTTCTGTTGTTGGTTTAACCTTTCGAATTTCCCTGCCTTATCCATTTCTTTAAGGTGACAGTGTAGTGTGACATAGGACTATTAAATGACTGTTAAGATAATACCTCTTAGCTCACAGCCGTAAAACTGTGTGCTTGCAGGATTAGCATCAGATGCCCGGCAGTTAATGCTAATTTACTGCTGCTGTAAAAGGAACAGATCTCCTGTGGAGCTGCCCTCCACGCTTGGTCTCTTTGTGAAAGACCCTCACCTCAGCGCAATGGAATAATTACCCTCTTAAATACAATTTGGTTCCTACATTTTTAAATTGGGTCAAGATGTAATAGGTAAGTGAAAATAATAAGTGATGTGCAATTAATTGTGTTTTAAAGCTTTTGCTTTCTGTTAATTTGAGGATGTGACATTAAAATGTGTGCACAGTGGTAATGGGCACCACTGAGGTTTGCAGTTTTTTTTTTCAGCAGAGCCCTTTATGGTGCAAAGGAAAGCTGTAATAAACAGTGAGATTCGAGGTCCGTGTCTGACCGAAGACGTACACTTTACAGCACTGCGGTGGTTTCGCGATGCACGCTTTCCCTTGCAGGCACAACGTGGAAAGCAGCAAACTAGCGAGCTCTGGAGGACAGCTAGAAGAACACCTTCATGGCTTGATGATGTTTAAAAGTCCCTTTGGCTTCTCACAATAAGACAGCTGACTCTGTCTCGGCTATCTCTACGGAGGGCTGCAGAAGGCATAGTAGATGTTATTAATGATAGGCATTATTCATCTGGATTTTAGGCAGCAAACGGTTAGAGTTGTAGCAAGACAGTGAGTATTAGCTGTGATTTATCTGTTCTTTGATTTATTCTCAAGGCAAGCAGGCAGAGAAGTGCCTGCAGTTTCTTGGTGGCAATTATTACTGTGGCTTTTTTGTACGTGGACAGATGCGTTGCCAGGGTGATTTCGGTGTCTTAGCGTGTTATTGACTGCGGACATGTAAATCACGTGTGTTTGGGCACGCGAATGTGCTGCATGCTTGTGTGTGTTGAAGAGTTCGACTGCACACTCGGTCAGAAGCATCTCAGGCTGCTCTGGCAACACTTTCTACGAACACGAGCTTTATTGTTAAACAGGCTTCAGCTTGCTATGTACCTCATGAGTCTCTTCGGCATGAGTGAGTGTGAGAGAGGAAGGGCTCCATTGCCAGGCATTTCCTGTAGAAATCAGGAGAGCAGGGCCTGTCACCACCTTCCCACCCTCAGACCTTTGTCACTCGCCTCTAACCCAGTCCTCCCTTCCTCATTCCTCCTGTTCCCATTTGTTTTCTGTACATTTTGATTGATATATGACATGCTTATATACATGCGTACTTGTAAAAGTGAATTATAAGTGTGCATATTTATAATCCTTTGTATGACTGCTGTCAGCAGAAAGGGCAAGAGCACTCTGCAGGGGACTAAATCAGTGCTTGAATGCTAAATGAGATAACTGCTCCACATCAGTGTTAAAAAAAAGTATGCTAATTTTTTAACATTGTGTGTAATTGACACTATTACATATTTGTCCCAGTAAAGTGTGTAATGATACATCTGTGTTTTAAATATCAGAATGTGTCTCAGTTGATTAAGAAACTGAAGTCAATTGATGTAGCACGGCATGGCCCCGAAGCAATGGCAGCGTAGCTTTGCCCTCTCTGTGTGGATGTGCTGTGTTCCATATCAGCTGTGACTCACCTGCCTTCTCTGCTCTGTCCTGCAGGGCATCACTGTGGAGCTCCTGTGTGGTCCTGCCCCTGCTGGCACTCACCTGGATGTCGGCTGTGCTGGCCATCACCGACCGACGCTCCGCCCTCTTTCAGATCCTATTCGCTATCTTCGACTCCCTCGAGGGCTTTGTCATTGTCATGGTCCACTGCATCCTCCGTAGAGAGGTACAGACTCAACAGATGGAGCACGTCTGTGTTTATTAGTTTGCGCATTATAACTCAGAGGAGCAAGTACATAAACCTTACATTATGCTACACTGTTGTGCTACATTGTTGTTTTTTTTTTTTATCCCTTAGGTAGTTAGGTATCACATATTGCTTATCACCGTTTCATCGAATACATGGGGTGAATTCCACATTTGTGGAACTAGATGTTTAGTCTGGGAGGTTCAACAGCAACCATACAATGATCTCAATGGTCTCCTCCTCTAACTAGGCCTCCGTACTGCTTCCGTACTCCTTATAGAAATGGCAGTTGCTATCGAGGAGTTTTTGACTTCAGCACTGCGTGGCTGTTTCAGGTGCAGGAAGCTGTGAAGTGCCGAGTGGTTGACCGCCAGGAGGATGGAAATGGTGATTCTGGCAGTTCTTTCCAAAATGGTCACGCACAGCTCATGGTAAAAGTCTCTATCTGACTCTGTTTGCAGAATGTCACCTGGCTCGAAAATGTGTTTTTTTAATTCCTGTTTTTTACAGTGTTTTTTGATGTTACTCCTGCAGACCGACTTTGAGAAAGACGTCGACATAGCCTGCAGAACAGGTAAACATCTCGACAGCAGTGTGTGTGTGTGTGTGTGTGTGTGTGTGTGTGTGTGTGTGTGTGTGTGCGTGTGTGTGTGTGTGCGCGCGCGCGCGCGCGTGTATTTGTGGTAATCTGCGTGCCATTCATCTTGCCAATTGCTGCGATGTTGCATCTTTATCCCCTGGCCGGCTTTACAGTTGCAGGACTGAGCTAATGCACCGTGACTTCCTGGCCAACAACGGCCAGAAGCGAGACACCTATCCCACAGCCTTTAACATCTGTGCAGGCTACCCTGACACGAGGCTGTATGCGCACATTTGGCTTCTGTGTGACAGTCCCAGAACCGCACACCTTCTGGGAATACAGTGCATTGTTTAGACAAGAAGGAGTAGATGTGATGCTTCAGTGTAACACAATTTATTTTTACAAGATGTAAAATATGATCTGCTGTGGCAATGCTATAATGTAGATAAACACAGCTGCCTTCACGGTCGCCGAGACTCAAATCTGCAGGCTGTATTTAATTACATCTCGTGCGTCATCCCACAACCAGACACAGACAGCCTTTGATATCCTTTAGGAAAAGAATTTGATTATTGTCTCAGGCTTGATATCACAATGCCATAGCATAGGCACGTCTGTCAGCCGCCGGACAAGAAAATATTGTGATTTTCAAACCAGTTTTGTACACAGGAATAAAAGACTATTAGGCAGAGATTCATCAGTAGCGTGATGCTCTGATCCTGAAATGGTCCTGGTCCCATTTCTGCTCATGTCTCCAAACAGTGGGATTTGATCCAATCCTAATCAGTGGGATCACAGTTGATACTGATTGGGTCACACAGGGTTCCATGAACATGACTTTGCACATTCGACATGCTCATATATTTAGCTTTTAAAAATAAACTTGAGACCGTTATTTCTTGTATAGCCCTCAAACTTTCATTATCTTCTACAAAGTAAGAAATTATCTATTCACTGTAAAATAAGATTTGGTTCGATGCCTAGTGTAATGTAATGTTTTTCTATTTTCCTGGGACATAACAAACCACAGTACCAGCAGTCCAGTGAGGGTTAGTTAAGGAACCTCATATGAACTTATCCATACTTAAACTGCAGCGTGAATGTCGAGCAAGCAAAACCCTGTGGCTACAGCTCCTAGGTGCAACATCAGGGCTAAAACTCGTCCTGCATCCACCGTCCGTCCTCACTGGAAGGGTAGTGTTACCTGGTCCATGTCCTGATTCTGGTTGTTCTCTTCTCATCAGGCACCATGAAGCGGTCATCCCTGCAAGGAGAGGAGAAGACTGGAGGAAGCCAACAAGTGACCCTCCAAAAAGGCTCCAACTTTAACACACTGCCTGCCAGTATGGCTAAGGTGCACCTGCAAAATGTAGCTGACTATGCCAGCCACACACTAACTTTGAAAAGGGACAAAGGTGCCGGTGGTCGGGAACTTCCCGGTGCCAAGTCCATCTACATCTGTGATGGGGAACTCTTCAAGCAGTTGGATGCCGACCTTACTTGCGGGCCTGCTGAGACTCCTAATGCGCCTGAAAGCAGTAGCTATGTACTCCTGCCCAACAATGCATCCACACTACGGGCAAAACCCAAAGAGGACATGGCCAAGTACAACATCAGTATCGAGCAGGTGCCGCAAACACGGCTAATTCACCTTAGCAACCCTGCCGGTGAGCCCAGTCCAGGCTTCGGTCTCAAGACACTGCCCTCTGATCTGGTCAGCGTCTCTTGCTCCGAACGAGACTCACCCGTCCAGAACCTTCAAAACATCTCCAGTGAGTCCCAGATGACTAACAGCTTGTGTGAAGCTGGTGACTCAGGGAACTCAGGCATGATGTCCAAGAGTGAGACTGTCTCAACACTCTCTATGAGCTCCCTGGAGGTAAGACTATAACCTTAGAGGCTGAAAGTCACTTACTTACAGCTCCTTGCATCTAGCCATTTTGTATGTGTTGACTACCACACAAAATTAGTGACAAAACATCTGGAAACTGATTTCAGTAGTTGAAGGACACAAAGCAACAGTGATCCTGATTTGATCGTAAAGGAAATTTGAGGGAACAAAATGCGCTGAAGGTCCATATTCATAATCCATATTTATTATGAAAACTGTCAGATGTAGACAAGCAGTTCATGTTTTTACATTAGGTGTGAGGGTGTCATGGTATTTGGTATGCATATTTTGAAGATTACTCAATGAAAGGGCTCCAGTTTTATCTTCTGCAAAAAGAAGCAATTAGTTAAGCCATTTGGTTGAATTTATTTCGGTGTCTGAATTCCTCTGAACGTAACTGAAACACAGACTCCCGCATGCCCCAAAGTGAAATTCGCCCATCAGTGACACTTCCCATCATCTCACACCCAGTGACAACTGAGTTTGTATTTAAGGTGTAAAAGCCATTCCTGTCAGTTTGCCTTCATCCCCATTGCTTCTTTGCCCCATGCTGATAATGCTGACATCAAAAACCTCACAGTTTGGTTATGCTTGTGTCCAACGTGCTAACTGGCCAACTAAATATGTTCTTCTGCATTTCATTACTGCCTTCCATACCATCACTGGCGGAAGAATCGGATAACGGAGTGAAACTGTTTCTAGAGATCAAAGACACTCAAAATCAATTGTTTCTGGGGAGCATGCTAACATTTACACCATTTACATGCATGACTGACAAGTCAAAGTGAACACCGAGGCCAGGCTGTTACTTTGGAAGCATGTTGTGAGCTCCGTGCCATCTTACAGCCGATACGCGTGTGTCTCCAGATATCTCGGACAGCCCGCGGCCCTCATTTAAGCTGTTGAATCAGCTTTACCAGATGGCAATGGCAGAGCATCATGCCGGCCATGCAAAGTTCATTTAATTACCCCCCGATTACACACGCTAAACGAACTGGAAATTCTCCACGGTGCTCTCAGATGCGGATCGCTGCCAGGATGGCCCGAGCTTGCAGGGAGAAGGGGGGTTCCGGTACAGGGCCACTGGCCGGACAAGCCCAATTAAGAGGAACCTTCCAGTGAATTATTTATCGCCGTTGAGATGAGGTGCCCACCCCAGTGGCTGCTCATTAGAAGACTCCATCAAGGGTCCAGTGCCAGGGTTGGTGGGTATGTTTAGCGTTGTGGCAGGAGAGTGTACTCTAATAATACACAATAAAACATTGCATCGGTCACAGCAGAAAATGGAGAGGGGGACATGGATATTCAAGTCCTTATCCTAATCCTATCCTGTTCTCTTATTATGAATAGATCGATTTGTTTCCCCTCGCTCTACCTCTCGAGGCTACATCAAACTGCACTATAAAGCTCAACAGTGCCTTAAACATCTTACGCCAAAGCCGCAAGGAGACGGTGGTCAGATATATTTTAAAAAAAGAATTCCATAAATGCATTGTATATCTGCAATCCGTCCGAGGGGAGGCAGTTTCCCAGCCTGGTGCTCTCTGCTTCCGGGATGGGCTCCAGACCGCCACAACCCTCCTCAGGACAAGTGGTTAATGATAATGGATGGATGAGGAGACATTATATAAGTGGAACATGTCAGCCTATGTCCGGTCTGGGCAGTGACCAGACAGCTAAGGGTGGACTGAGAGTTTTACAGTATTTCCAGCACAAAACAAGCAGTGAAGCAGTAATTATATCAACTCAGTCCGACACAAAAAGGCAACTGATCTGCAACTGAAACATGGCAGATCTCCACGGTCCAGTTTCTACTGGTCTCCCTCAGTACACCTAAGCGCCCCTGGCTTCCTTGGCCCTCGCCTGGTACTCATTTCCTACATGAATGCGATTGTACCAGGTCTGCGTGGTGTGAGCTCCTGTATGATACAGGAAAGTATTAAAAAAACACCGAAAGATGAAGCCATAAAATGTGGGCAAGTTAAGGGCAGCGGGGAGACAGACACGATGATATATTATAGTGTAAGCTACAGTATCACAATAAAGTTTCTGCTCACTTTTGAAGCTTAGGGCAGCCCTCACACTTAGGTAAGGAATTATTTTTAAAAAATGCCTCTATTTAAGTGTTGGGCAAAGTGACCATCGATTATTCCGTTTGCATGTAAGCATTCGGGCTTCATTAGCAATTGATTATTCCATGTGACTGAGAGAAGCTGGGTCCAGGCCTCAGGCTGTTCTCTTTCAGCAGCCCGGCATGACCTCACCCACAGAAGGATGGCTGATCTTTTGCAAAGGCCATATCTGCCGATATCCTGAACCAGAGACAATAACAGGCGGGTAGTGTAGTGGTTCGAGCTGTAGCTAAAGGGCCTGTGTTCAAATTCTGCTCTCGCTGTAAAACCTCTGAGCAACATATTTGGTTTCTACAATTAAACTCACCCTACAGTGTAAATAATTGTAAGGAGCTTAACACTGTGAGTCTCTGCGGAGAAAAACTGCTGGGTCACAAAAACTGAGCATCCAAAAAGTTAAGCCATGTATGAAAAGTTTCCTTTTTCCAGGGCTGGTTCTTATTCCACCTGTTCCCTCAGTTTAAATTTTACAGATATACGTCAACTTTTAGAAACAGTACTAAATGTTAAACTGATGGAACCATTAAACAAATTAAAGAGTAGGTTTATTAAAATTAAATGTATCTTTTTACACCATTAGGGTTGGGGTTTATAGCCAGTTTAAAGGGAGTAAAAAAAATCCAACGCTGTCATTATAAATTCCTAATCATTTCCTACACTGTCATTATGAAGTTTTCTTTGGGGTCTAATTGTGGTTCATCTTAAGCCTATAGCTAGAGGTGTTCATTAGGAGGCGTTGATGTAAAGGTAAAGAAAATCAGATTCGATCGGACATAATAAGCATTTTAACGTTTCTCTAACAGGCCCTGTAGGAATGGATGGAGGGACAGAACCTCTGTCGGCTTTTTCCGTCTGATTTTGGCGCACAGCGCTTGATGTTGAGGAACTGGGGAAGCTACGTGACCTGGGGATGACTTGTGCTGTTGTGATTGCGCTCACTTCTTTTCTTTTGTCCTCCTTCGGCAGAGACGGAAATCACGCTACGCAGAACTCGACTTTGAGGTAAATTTCCCCTGTCCTTTTCCCATCTTTGCACACACTTTTCAATCACCTTGGTAATTTGTACGTGTTGTTTATGTATAGATTTGCTTTTTCACGTGGGGCAGCTTTGCTCCTTAAATAAATGAGGTCGTAATTTAAAAACCGTAATGCGTTTACTCGGGTTCCCTTTGTCTGAAGATCTGAAACCGTGACAGCATGACAAATAATATTAAGGGACATCGGGAAGGGAGCGAATACTTTTTCCTCACACAATCACACACATATTCATCCCTGTACAATAAAGACGAGCTTTTTCAAAATCTCGGCTCAGCTTGCATCTTTCACCCTCCATCGGGGAAGCAGATCCTGCCAGAATACGAGTGTCACTGACTGGCATCCCGCTTTGTTTGCCCCGCAGAAAATCATGCACACACGGAAGCGCCATCAGGACATGTTCCAGGACCTCAACAGAAAGCTGCAACACGCCGAGAAGGACCGGGAGTCCCCACCCGTCGACGGCAAAGTGAGACAAAGACTGTTAGAACCCTGCGGAGTGGCAGGAACTCGCAGGCACACAGGCCTCTTTCACACTTCTGAGAGTGCAGAATTAAATAGAGAGCAAACTACACACAGATCTTTTGTACGTTTTCAATATAGCTCTGCTAAACTAATTAAATGCCTCCTGAGAAATTATCGCTGAACCAAAATGTTAAGCTTCAGTGCCATTTAAAGTAATCGTTTAACATTTTAATGTAATTAATTTAGCTCCGGTTAAAAGATGCGCTTCTTATACTTGTCGGCCAGTTTGTCGTAAATCTTGTAAGGCTTGTAAAGCACTTAGTGACACCTGATATTTGCTGTTAGTTTTGTTATTACAGCTATTATACTTATTTGCGCAGCAGTCTGCTGACTGAGCTCTCTTTTTTCTTAGTCGGCATTTTATTGCCATATTGTTGTAGTTGTAATTCCAGTCAAACTCACTCTTCTCCCTCACTGTGTTTTCTCCGCAGCCTGGAAAGAGGTGGAGTGTTTCCTCAGGCGGCAGTGACAAAACCAATCTCAGCGTCAGTATCTCTGCCTCGATCCCTTTTCCTTCCGTTTTGCTTGTTCCTCTCAATGTTTCCCCTTTCAGATGTTGAATTTACTAACCAGGCTTTCTTTACCCTTGTCTGCTTGTGTCAAAAAAAAAAATCACTGAAAATACTATTAGTACTAATAATTAAGATTTTAAAAACCAGTAACTGCCCTTAACTGCTCCTGCAGGACAAACAGCAGACACCCAGCAAGCGGGCTTGGGAGGGAATAAGGAAGACGCATTCACCGCCCTCCTGGGTACGCAAGGACTTGGAGCCGCTGCAGGCCTCACCACTAGAGATGAAGAGCGTGGAGTGGGAGAAGGCCAGTGCCACCATCCCACTGGTGGGCCAGGAGATCATCGACCTGCAAACGGAGGTGTGAAGGTGCTGCTCCTGCCGCGGCCCTGCCTTCTTTCCATTTCACCGCGGTCGGAGCGAGCAGAATCACAGGGGAGAAGGGGCAGACAGATGGACCAAGAGACGGGGTGAAGGGTGCAACACAGAACCTAGACCTTCAAAACCCTGTTTAGAGAGAATAGGGAATGGAACTCACTTGCGTTATGTTTTTTTGATTTTTAAATTTTTATTTAATGCCAGTATCGCCTTTTCCTTTCACTGATAAAAGGACGAAACTCTAAACGGGATAATAAAAGACTTTTTCTATGAAAAAAGGGAGAGGAAGAAGCATACAATGGTCTCATTAGAGGATAAAATATGAGGCAGTTAAGTTGCAGCTTTACTGAAGAGAGAAACAGAAACTTCATGATTCTCCGCTCTGGGTTCAACAAGGGAAAACTTCCTCACCGGGTCTCCTTGGACTGCTGTGCAAACCTGGTCGTGAGCCCAGAAAAAGGCGGGCGGGTAAATCCATTGAGTAACGTGTCCATGCAACAGCCACCCCAAGAGTCGGAGAAACCAAAATTTCACAGATCGGCTCCCGTCCCTTCTCTGTGTCACTCTTTCTTTATTCTTGGTTGGCTGAGTCCAACTTGTCTTTAAGTTATACACAGAAGGCCAAACCCTGTGTAAATTGAGTCTATCTTAAAAGAACCATCAAAGTTATCATGCAGTCAACACCCCCTGTGACTGTTTATACCTACTTTAGGTTTATTATTATTATTATTATTATTATTATTATTATTATTATTATTGTTACCCTTCATCATCCCAACTTAAATCCATCCTGTTCCCTTTGGTGTTTGAAGATTTACCAACAAGTAACACATGGGAACAGCTTAAACCCAACTTGGAACAGCCTAAACCCAACTGGGCACAGAATAAAACCTAAAGGTCACAATCAAACCAATCGGGGGAAATGGACAAGGCCATCTGGAAAGTTTTGGTTCTTCGCCGCTTGTTGCCGACAAGGATGTCTGACCTGTCGTCCGCACCACTGAGGCTCAGAAGCGTTGCCTTTAAGATTGTGTGTAGGGGGTGGGCTAAGGGATTAAAACCTCACCCTCTGCAGGAGATAGACCACTGGCTCAGCAAGACTGTTATGACATTACAGCGGCCAGCCTCCGCACAGACGACGTATTGCCGGCACGGCCGGGCAACGACGGTGGATCGCCCTCTGCCCCAGGGGTGTTTGGGGACTGTGGGCCACCAGAGCGCAATGGACACTACCTTCCCGCCTCAGTGCCCCACGTTCGAGAGTACAGAGTGCCATACAATGAGGCTGTGGCCAATGGCAGCGCGACAGGAACTTAAAGGACAATATATTGGACAGAGTGACAAAATACTTATTTGGTAAATGAACATTTATAAATATATCCATTTGAAACTGCAGAAACTGTGATTCAGTAATCCGAATTTTTGGTTGCACACGGAGGAAGCACAAGGCTCTTCATGAAGGGTCCTGCTGTACAGTATTGTAATTATTTAAGCAGTTACACAGAATGAATTTTAGCCTATAAATATCTTTCTAATGTGCTTCAGATTTTTTATGTTTTTTTTTTGTTTCAGTTTTATTCTATTTTTGGCCAACCCCCCTCTGCCTTGTCGGGTTACTGGACTATAACAGTGTTCTGTAACTAATGTAATGGTGTGTGTTTTAATATCACTGTCTACTCTACTCACTTAACCCCCACCCCGGCCTCAGGCTGACTCTCGCCTGCCATCAAATACACATTTATTGGTTTGTCTTTTATTTTATTGAGTTCTCCTCTTTGTTAATGTACAGTTTTCAGAGCACAAGATGAATGTGTCTTATTTCTAATAAAAGATATATCTATATTATAAACTATAAAATGTCTTGTGTTATGAATGGGGTTTGACCACGAGCGGCGATGGCAGGTACAATTGCACGTTAGTTTCTTGAGAGAGTGAACTGCTCATTTGAGCTCGAAGGAACCGTTTGTACAGTTTGTGTAATGTGAAGATATTCGCATTATATGACCAAAGCTTCACGATCAACGTGAACGAACACCTGTATTCAAGGTTGCTGATTCTGCGGCACATATTTAGAAAATCCACTCGGCAGCAGTGCACAGTGAGAAAGATCAGGCAAATGCCAAACTCTTATTCGTGGAATTGCTTCAGAAAGAATGTTGTTTTAGGCCTTTTATGCAGCATATATGAAGTACTGTTACAGTTATGTAAAACAGTGTTTTGTCTAAGGAAAAGTAGTCTAAGTTTCCTTAGACAATGTGTAGATAATGCGAACTCCAATACTGGAGTGAAGTGAAGTGCTTTAACTTTGCAAGCATAAATGGATTTTGGAGAGCAACTTGATCTGCTAATAAATGTTTAACCGGTTGTGGGGTTCATGAAAGACTAACTGTCAGTTGCATTATCGGATTCCATGGCACCGTTCCCAGACGCTGAGGAAATGTGTGTTTCTTAAAAGCAAAAGGGATGAAACCCAAGAGGTTATGGAATTAAGGACATGGGATTGTCATTAAAGTCATTAAAGAAGAACAGAATTCAGCTGAAATTGCATCACTATCAATGGTCAAGGCCTTCTCTATATGCTTTCGGTTTCTAGTCAATTTAAATTTTTTTTTTAACAGTACAGCAGTCCTTTGGGATCAGCATCTGATTTGTCCCTGAAAATGTGACAGATGCTGAAATTTTACATACCAAATGCCCATTACCCATAAATTTAAATGGGGGAAAATAAACACATAATGCACTCCCAGCCCATCAGAAAATACCCATATAACTATCAGGCCAAGACCTCAGCATGATAAACACTGTAAACACCAGCTACCCTATTAGAAAACGCTTAATGTTGCCATTTATTTTCATGTTTATACCATGTTGTGCAGTGTGTACAGTACAGGACATTTCACTTTAGCCCCCCGTGTCACTCTGTTGCACACAGGAGATGAGAGGGGGAGCATGCGTGGGGTTTGCAGCGGGAGTTCAGTGTTGAGACATTGCATAAAGGCAATAAAGATGTGTGTCAAAGTAACCCACTGCATCCGCAATTGACACAACTACTGCTATTTAAATGCATAGATTTATTTTTTGAAACAATAAAAGTACAATAAATGTGGTGACACTAAGCAAAAGTGAAATGGGCGGAAACAGCTGATAACACCTATGCATGGAGGGCATCTGACTTTGGATAGATTCAGTACACAGTAGAGTTGTCACGTTGAAGAGAATAAGCAGACGTGCGCAGGCACAAATGCGATGAACTCCGTTTATTGAAAGGGGCGTTCCTAAACCGTGGTCACAAGGCAGGCGAGGTTCGGGTCCAGTAAAGCAACTCGGTGCAGGCAGACAAACAGTAAAGGGTGAGACTAAATCGGTGATCAGGTACAGGCAAAGGTCGATAACAAATAAGACTGGAGAATAACTGCTCGGTACACACACATGAACCACGGGGCAATACTTCGCACCGGTCTGTTGGCAATTGCCGATCTAAATAGGCACCACCTAAGAGGAAGCAGGTGCAGGTGATCAGGAATCAGGAGGGGCGGAGTCCGGAGCCGGGGGCGTGACAAGAGTTTATTACAATGTACACATGATTATTTTACTACAGTATACTATACGCTACTGTCCATTATTTTTATTTGTATATTTTTTAATTTATTTAGATTTTTGTTCATGTTTTCATTTTTTATTGTGTTAAGGTTTGGAAAAAAGATTTGTTATAACAAACGTTTTCATTCGGATACAGAAATATAGATATTAAAGAGTTGTCACAGCAAAAATTTGGATATAGAGGGTTTGAATACCAGGACATTGTTGTATTTAAGAAATGACAGTACAGTTTATTATAAAACATAGTATTTTTTATTACAGTACAGTGTTTTTTGTTGCTTTTTGAAAAATTGTTTTGTTTTATTCATATTTACGATTTTTAATTATAGATAAACTTCAGATAAAAAATTGTTATAGCAAAAGTTTCTGTTCAGATAACAAAATTTAAGGTTAATTTTCAAAAGCCATTATAGCAAAAATTGGATATAGAGAGTTTGGATGCCGAGGGATTGCTGTATTAAACACTGTCTTCCTTTTCAGGGACTAGTTAAAAATCACACATTGGGTGGTTTTATTCATTTACAGCTCATAGTGTTTGCTGAACAAACTTTTGCAGGAAATGTAACAAAAAGGAAATTGAAATAAAATGAAAAAATAAATGCTCAGAATTTTTCAAGGTGTAGAAAAACGGCAAAATCTTCATCACTTTGTCCTTCAAAAAAACCTTAGATGAAAAAGATTCTACGCTTCTGCTCACTTCTGTTCACAAAGGTTGTGTTCACAGAGTTGTGGATTTTATGGACATGTAGTACAAATACATGCAAATCTCAGTAAACTGTTTGTTTACTTTCTAGCTCTCTTTTTTTGCAGGTGCCACCTCATATGTTGACTGCAATTCCATAACAATGATTAACTAATTCACTTTTGTCTAAATGTTTAGATTGTAAAACAACATTTGATTTAATTATGCTGAAAGACTTACTATGGCAATTCGTGGTTTCTGTAACTCGAAACATGCCCTCTGGAGATCTCTACTAACAGGAATGTTTGAATTTCTTCTTGTTAAACGCACAAAATCATAACAAAACCAGTCAGAAGACAAGATTGTTCTTTGATAGGACACTTTGGACAGATAGTGTTTAATTGGTTATTACAAAATAAGCCTGAAATCGGGGAATATGCATCTTGCTTATTAAGTGAAATAATTATTCCATAGGTGCAGTCTTGCATAGTCTGTCTATAGAAACCACTGGAAAGAGTCAGAATCTGTCACCTTATCAACAGAGGTCTACGCTCCCTATTGTCACTGCTGACCCAGATTCTGTCTGCTGAATCGCAGCCATGTTAATAGGAATTACAACTTCCTAACATCAGTCAAGGCTGCCAGAAGACTTTATTAATAAAACATTATTATCCGTCCATTATCCTTAACCACCTGTCCTGGTCAAGCCCGCAGCAGTCCGGAGCCTATCTCAGAATCACTGGCCATGAGGTCAGGAGACTATGGCCTGGATGGGATGTCTGTCTATTGGATGGTAGCAGCTCACAGGCACACACACACACACACACACACACACACACACACACACACACACACACATGCACTATGAGTCATTTACAGTTAAGCTGAAATGCATGTCTTTGGACTGTGGGAGCAAAGTGGAACACTAGAAAAAACACATGCAGAATACAGAAACTCCAAACAAACTCAGCTGGATTGGAACTCACACCCAAACAATCCAGGCACTGTCAGATGGTAGAGTTACTTTCCCACCCTCCGTGTTGCCATGTAATTATTATTATTTTAAAAAAATGACATTAAAAAAATGTAGCAGGACAGCTACCACAAACAGTTGAAAAGGGACCGTTTTCAGAAGTGCTCAGCAAGTCCATTTATGCATTGCTTGTATTTAGGAAAATTTCAGGAGAAATTGTTGCTTTTGGCTATGATGCTGCGACAGCCGTCCTGCAGTGGTGTCAGCGGTAAAGATACCCATAAGAAGCAGGAATCCGGGAACACACCTGGGAAGACATATGAGCTAAAGCTCTCAGAACATGTTCAGCTGTGTGGAGGAGACCAAAAGCACAGCATTTCCCATGTTCTGGTATTAAACTAAAACAATCAACTAAGTCATTACAAAAAATAAAATTCACATTGATGGAAGGAGCTACTCATCAAAATCAAACCACAGATAATATGTTGAAAATCTGTGACACTGTTCTTTATGAGAAAAAGCTTGGTTCTGGTTACGGCTTAAATACATTTTGCTCAAGAACAGTTGTAAAGAAACGAAAATATTATTCCGTCATATTTCTGTTAACTTCTTCTTATTTATTTATCTATCTATTTATTTATTTATTTTTTGCATTTTCATTTTAACTTCCAGGTTTTTAAAACCAAGTCACTTATTTTCTGCAAACCAGAAAGAGAGTTGCTTCACCTCTGCCGACTTCCGTGGATTTCTGTGTATTTTCCCTTTATACCAAGTCGCTTTCGTCACAAACCAGTGGGAACATTTTTTCCGTTGTATTGCTCTGTAAATTTCAGTGGTCGCTGTCAGCTGTCACCACCTGGTGTCCCTAATTTACATATGTTCATTTGTCTGACACTTTTCTCCAAAATGACTTACAACATAGAATGATTTACCCATTTAAACAGCTGAATGGTTTGTTTGCCGGAAATGTAAAGGTTTAACTTGTTGGTCAAAGGTGTGACTACATCAAGCAGGATTTGAATCTCCAACCGCTGAGCCTTAAAGAAGGTCTTCTAACCCCTGTGCAAGTTGCAGCCTGTATACAGGTCACTATACATAGCAAGTCCCAAAAATTCACTCTACAAACAGTTATTTTATTTATGTAGCTAATGTCTTTATCCAAAGTAACACACAGTTATTCATTTTTTCATACAGCAGGGTAATACAGCAGGGTGAGGTTCACCACTGGAGTAGTTCAGTAGTACAGTATAGTACTAGGATTTAAACTGGTGCAACGTGTGTTGCTACTCATTCCCCACACAGTATCACTTCATGTCATGGAGCATCACATGTTGTGTGTTCACAGCATGAGAGGTGTTAATACCATAAGGGGCTAATATTTTTATGTTTAACAAAAACAGTGTTGGCAGGGCAGCAAATGTACTGTTAGGGTTTAGGGTTGGGATCAGGGTTAGGGTCAGGGTTTGGGTTAGGGTTAGGGTTGGGGTTAGGGGTAGGGGTAGGGTTAGGATTTAGGTTTAGGGTTTGGTTTAAGGTTAGGGTTAGGGTTTAGGGTTGCGGTATAAGGTTAGGGTTAAGGTGAGGGTTTAGGGTTTGGGGTTCAGGTCAGGGTTAGAGTCAAGGTTAGGGTTTTGGGTTGGGATTAAGGGGTTAGGGTTAGGGTTAGGGTTAGGGTTAGGGTTAGGGTTAGGGTTGGGGTTAGGGGTAGGGTTAGGGTTAGGGTTAGGGTTAGGGTTAGGGTTAGGGTTAGGGTTAGGGTTAGGGTTAGGGTTAGGGTTAGGGTTAGGGTTAGGGTTAGGGTTAGGGTTAGGGTTAGGGTTAGGGTTAGGGTTAGGGGTAGGGGTAGGGTTAGGATTTAGGTTTAGGGTTTGGTTTAAGGTTAGGGTTGTGGTATAAGGTTAGGGTTAAGGTGAGGGTTTAGGGTTTGGGGTTCAGGTCAGGGTTAGGGTTTTGGGTTGGGTTTAAGGGGTCAGGGTTAACGTTTTATAAATACTGTGGTGAGAGCTGCTGCTGTTCAGCTGAACTAAGTAATTTTGTGATTTGCTGCAGTTTTATTATTTATTCCATGTTATTACCACTTTATGAATAAGTTAAATGTTCAAAAGGAACTACTAAAATATATATAGCTTAAAACATTGAATTTATTTTAATAAAAATGTGCTGGGATTTGATGTTGACTGTAACTTAAGTACTATGAACACATTTTCCCAATTTTATCGTGAAACTCTGTAGCATTTTCTACTTTAATCCTTCCCCTCTGTGTTATGGCACCATTGTCTCCTTGTGAAAACAGCTGTCTGGTTATGTGTGGGTTATCCAACCTCTGCAACCCAGCTTTGGCTCCACATCCACCTACATGTCACATAGTCATTGTCATCTGCCAAAGACTGTCACTGTCAGATTCAAATCTAAAAATATGGTATAACAAGCTGTACTGCTGTTGTGCTTTCTTTCTAGCCAGAACTTCAGTGTTGACATTAGAGGAGAATATCTATTAACTGACTATTATTAGACAGCATTTAGCCGGCGCTAACAAATATTAGTGATTTTGACTTCCTTAATGAACAATTGTTTCGCAAGATAGCTAGTATTTCACCTTGACAGGCAGAGAATGGCAAGTTCATAGAATGTGACCAAGCAGCTTGTTAACTTGCACGCTGTGGTCTTATTTTGCTTTTATTTATTTTATTAGTCTTGCAGACCGTAACTCTAACCCTATCTAAATTAGGGTATCTAAATGTATTGGCACAGCAGATTTAAATTAGTGAAAAGTGCTTTTCTAAGAATTGAATCTATGTAAATGATTAAAACTGTTGGTTCAGATTGGTTCAGAACCTTCTGTGAAAAATATGAAAATAAGCAACTTAACATTTGAGAAGCTTTTTAGATCCACCACATTTTACTCTTACTCAAGCAAGTTTTTGGATTAGTATTTTTACTTGCGTACATGTCATTGTTTTTTGACAGAAATTGCTCCTTTACGTGAACATTATTTTTGACTGTCTTACCTGCCCCTGACTGTTTTACAGCAGCTCTGACCATGAGGATGAGCGTGATATTCACAGAGTCCTGGGTCATGGAGGAACCACCGGGTTAGAAGATGGGGAGGGTATCATAGCGGTCAATTGGTGGGTCATATTGAGTAAGGATACTGCTGGTACACACAAGACTGCCCACATCTACAGACCACAGTGGAAGGAAGCGGCGGTGAGTTAAGCAGCTCGTGATTAATGGCATTTTTTTCAGGTTGCTTTTGTACGGGCAGGTTGAGGGGACGCTTGAGTCAGCAAGTGGCTGAAGCAATTTATGACCGAGTGTAGGACTATGATGTTGTGACCATTTCTCTTCATGAGTTGGTGAAAGAGTGACCTTCATGTGGGTCTGACCTCTCTGTGTTGCACTCAAGATTTTGTTCCTCATGTATCTTTATTCACTTTTTCGCACAGCAGTTTTGACCTGCAGGTTACATATTTATGAGGAAATGTACCTTTTACTAAATTTCTCTCAGAGTCTGAAAAAGTAGGAGGATGCTAACATCATAATAAAAGCAGATAACATCTCTATTGTTCACAAAATTCTTGTTTTAAATGTTTGACAGAGGCACAGAATGGAAGCGTTTTTTTCTGCAGCCATCAGTGAAAACTGGTAACCTTGATATTCTTGCAAACTGAAGTTTTCACCACATCCTTTAACTTGCAGCTGTAAAAAAACCACTAAACTGAAACTAAATTCCCATTATGAAGGAATTCAAAGACAACAAAGCAAATCATTATCAAGAGAAAAATAGATGCTTAGGATTATTTCAAATCTGAAACAGTTTATAATAAATCAATAAATTAATAATAAGTTTTATTATAAAGTTAGTGAGTGAGAGATGTTTATAACATCAAGAATTACTTTCTTTTAAAGATGGTCCTCAGTATTAAATTATACATTAATTAATGTATGACATAAAATTACTTTTGAGAAACGGAGCCAGGGATTAGAAAAGACGCGCTTACTGCCGGACGTTTATGAAGTAGCTTGGAAAAAGTGTAGCGACTTTAAACAAAAAAAATCTGTAAAATTCGTCAATTCATACAACGCAAAATGAACCTCGGTAATAGTCGATAAACACATTAGATTCCCATGAGGTACAAATAATTTAAAAGTTTATCGGAAGTCCAAAAATTCAGGATTATAAGCCTCAGTGACCTAGCGGCAGGGTTTACGGTGAGAGGAGTCACTGGATTAAACGTAAAGATTACGTAAGATATGCATCGAGCATAACAGCTTCAGAATATTTAGGCGGAACATATATTCAGGACCCAGCGTTGCTGAGCCGTGAAAACCACTCCCTCAGTGGCAGCTACTTTGGGTATCAAGGGCTGCCTTGCTATTTCCCTGTCCTCAAAATCCTCCATGCTACATGGGCAAAACCCTGGATGTCTCGCTTTGCTAACTGCCAGTCGAGGGGGGGTGCAGTGCGGCTGCAGCTGAGCACACAGCTGGAAGGAGAAATAGGCAATATCAAAGAAATAATTAAATGAACATTACCCTGTGGCTTTGTCTCCTCAGCTTCTCCGTTAATCTTTCATAGCTGCCTCACTAATTCATGAGGACATCTGTTTTGGAACTGCCATGTTCCTGGGTAGACAAAGCAAACCGCATTGTGCTTGCAGGTGCGAATCCCTATTCTGTTCTACAAATAACAGTGTGGGGGGGGGGGGGGTCGCCCGCTTTTGCAGATTTGCCACCAGGGTCTCGTGCGGACAATAATAAGTTGGATTATAATACCATCAAGAGCCAGGCCAGCAGTGCAATCAATGTGAAAATAGCAAGTTGGGGACCATTAACCTGTACATCACCGCTGGCTTTGCTGATGTCCTGGTGCCACGAACAGCCCACTGTGTTTCTGCTACACACACATAGCAGTCGGTGATATATTTAGGACATAAAAAGAGAAAGGCACTTATTTGTACAGCGTTTTGCTTGTGTCCTCTCTTGTTTTGTATGTTTGGCAAAGTCTTGTCGGTGGCACTTCTGCTTATCAGCCATTTTTGAGCGTTCAAAACCTCCATCATCTGTGCTGCTGTGCCTCTCATCTCGGAGTTTGTCGCGCCGTTTGGAGTGTGTTATCGCAACCCAACATATTTTCGAGTACATGCTCTTTAGAGTCCCCGGCATCAAAGATTACAGTATATCATATTAATGAACTTCAGCACATGTAAACTGCCTTGAGAATCTAAGCTTCAGAAACTTTTTGATTCAGCAGTTGTATTCAGCCAAAAAAAACCCCAAAAAATGTGTAATGTGCTGATTAACTTGTGCGACAAATTTTAGCTGACAGTACGCGTACAATAGAATGTTTTTCCTTTAGAAAACTCTAAGCACTATGCCAGGTTTAGCATTATGTGCTGTGGTGGAAAAAATGCATCTGCTTATTTTAATCTAATTTCATTTCTGTCTTTCAAGCCCTAGGTGACCCTAACAGCACAATGTAAAGTTGATATCACACACTTGTTTGTACAAATCTGCCTATGGATATACTCATAAAATCTGAAAAACATTTAAATATCTATCGTCCAGTTGTAAACTGCCACTAAAATAGAAGCTTTCGGAGATCTGGCCGCTATTCCAGAAGTAGTGGGGGTGAAACTTGGGTTCATTATGGCCAAGGTTCAGTTCCACTGCACCACATTGTTAAGTGTTGGCAATGAATAAGGTGACGTGGTCATATGTACGAATGTGTATGAATAAAAATAACTTTTCCGATGATTTGCTTTTCTCCACTGCCAATGGAATTATCCATCGTTGTTCTCTTCCCCTGGATACAATAATACCTGCATGAGTGGCAACCTTGACGTAAATATTGTAATGGTGGTCTCAATTTGGTGTAAATAGTCCTCTTTTGTGCATAGTTGAGTTACCCCAGTTGGGATGTTGATGTTTAACTGGCTCTTCCACCCACTTAGGCATAAGTTCAGTAAAGTGGAATCTGCGAAATGTGGGATGGAGGGCCCCACCGTTGGACGGGAGTAGAGGTAGTGGGGTGGCCTCCGTGAGGTGCTGTTATTCTTATGTTCTGTTGGTGGTTGTCCTTGTAAATCCAAAGTCCTTGTAATATGTACAATATATGTTTATTTATACGTACTGTGTATGTGTTGTTTGTTTGCCATATATATTTTGACTATTTTGTTTATATATTTATTTATTCATTCATTCATTTATGCATTTATCTATGTATATTTAGGTTTTAGTTTAGTTTAGTGTTTCACTGAGGTGGGTGTTTATATAATGTATGGTTTCTGTTTATATAGTACTGTGCAAAAGTCTTAGGCATGCAACTTCAGTGTCTGTTGAGAAGTACAGGTAGATTCTTATCTACCATCAGGGAGGTTTCTGGTTGGTCCCAAATTCATTCTGCAGCCTGAGAATGACCTCAAAAACCCAATCTCAGTCATACACAACTATCTTGAGCAAAAAGAAGGAATCCTGCAACAGATGGTTTGGTCCCCACAGAGCCCTGCTCTCAACATGATCAAGTCGGTCTGGGAGGACATGCAGAGACAGTCAAAGCCTGCAGAAGAACCGTGGCCAGTTCCTCAAAATGTTTGGAAGAACCTACCAACCTCTACCATAAACTACATGCAAGTTTGCATAAGAGAATTGATGCTGTTTTAAAGGTAAAGGGTGGTCCCACCAAATATTGATCTGATTGAGGTTTTTTTTGTCTACTGCACTTTTTAGAAGGTTTATTGATGAATAAGTATTCATGGCATTATTTTTGGAACCATCCTCGCTTTATAGCGTTTTTCCCACAGGTGCCTAAGACTTTTACACAGTACTGTATATGTTTATTTATATTTATTATTTGATTGATTGTTAGTCCCTTGTTTATATTTTGAGTGCTTGTCTTTAATAATTTTAATTTAAAAGGGAAAGATGTGTTCACACCCACAACAGCAGCACCCTAGAACAGGCCAGGGGACCGCTCATCTTCTGTGGTGGACTCTGCCGGTAAGTTTCCTTTAACCTTTTAGCTAGAGCCTTGGGGTATGTTTTGAACTGTTTTAGATTCTTATCATCATGTTCTGTGAATATTTGGTGGCTTTAAACTAGGGTTTTATAATTTTGTTTTATTTTTACATGACGGTTTTAATTACTTATTTTAGTGGTTTTAGTAGTTTTAATAAAGTCGGAGATGATGAATGGAGTGATTATAACTGTCGAGTGGGAGAGTGTGGTGATGCTTGACATTCTCAATGCATGTCCATTCTGATCCAGAGATAGTATACTCCTGGATACCGGCCACTTTGCCAGAGATTGTAAGGGCCACTGCAATGTTTGCAGAAGCGAGGATCATTTGGCCTGCCTCTGCCCCCAGTATAGGCCCTCTTATACCAACACTCTGTCAGGTAACAGGGGGTCTCTGGCCGAAACGCTAGAAGACCTCACTTTGAGAGGGGGAGAGGAGCCTGAGGCGGACCCAGAAGCGAAGGCATGGGCTGAAGAGGACCCTGGTATAGTTGGGGAGATCCAGGCCTCTAGCCCTGCCCCTATTCTGGGAGACCTTTTGAAAAGAAAGAAAGAAGATTCCCAATCTGGGAAAAAGAAAAAAGAAAAGGAACGGCAGAAGGGGCGCCAGACAGCCGGAGGAGGAGTCTTTGTTGGCCGACTCCTCGGACGAAGGCCAGGAGCGATGCCCCTCCCTGAAGGCGACCCCCCTCGATGTCCCCTAGTCAGGGTTATGGAGGGGGGCTGCTCTCATCCAACTCATAAATGTATATAAATGATAGCAGGATAAGGATAGACAGTGTGCCTGGAGTTAATTTCTCCGGGGAGGGGCCTTATTAATGGCTGATTTTTATTGTTTTAGTATATTAGTGGTTGTCATTTCTTAATGTCATGCCCTAATGGCTGATTTTAAAGTTTTTACTCTTAACTTCAGGGGTCTTAAAAATTTATTTAAGAGAACTGCTTTGTTTAATCAGCTTTCATCCTGTACCTTTAACCTGTGTTTTTTGCAGGAAGTTCATCTCCAGGACCAGCGGGACATGACTCTCTTCTCTTGGGAATGGAGGAAGGGTGAGTCCTACTGGAGCGTAGGTGGCGTCCACTCGACAAGGCGTGGGGATACTTTTTGGAGACCACGCCTATGATAATGTAAAGCCTTACATTGTTAATCCTGGCTGGGTTTTGGGGGTGGACGTCATGTGGAAAGGTTTATACATTCGGGTACTCTGCATCTACGCTCCAGTGGAGGTCAGGCCCGTATCGCTCTGTTAGAGGAGTTGGTCCCTCATTGTGTAACGGATAGGCATTTGATAATAAGAGGTGACTTCAACATCTTTTTTGAAGGCAAGGTCTACGCTAGTGTTAAACATTTCAAATATTTTATTTGCAGTGTTAGCCTCACTAATATTTTAAAAGGTGCAACCCCAGCGATCCAGGCATTACCTAGCGCAACAGCCGCTGGGCCTGTAGTCATTTGGACTACACTTTAGCATCACCCTCCATTGTTTTTAATGGAGTAACTCTGTCCCCCCAGTGGCCATCGGATCACATGGTTGAGTCACGGCTGGGGCTACTGGAAGCTTAACCTGGAGGTCCTCCAGGAGAAGGAGTAGAGGGACTTGGTTTATGACAGTTTTTCTATGTGGCAGGAAGCCGTGGATGATTACCCCTCATTAGCTGAGTGGTGGGAGGGGGTCAAGGCCAAGGCCAAGGTCCTCACTGTCAATTAATGCATTTCCAAGGCCGCTTTGCATTGCTGCGGCATCACTGGGCTCGAGGAGGAGCTCCACCAGCTTTACGCCTGCCATAACAACAGAGGAGTTTTTGATTATGAAAGGGCCACGGAGATAAAGGCCACTTTGAGGCAGCTGCATGAGCAGCAGGCCAGGGCCTTTTTGTTTAGCCCCAGAGTGAGAGAGGTCGAGGAGAATGAGAAGTATACCTCCTATTTTTTCAACAAAGTGAAGGATTTGAAAAATGAGAAGGGTTTTTCCTCCTTACAGAACTCACATGGGGAATCCTTTACACATACTGCCCAGATGTTAGGGGTTGCATCTTGTTTTTATAGGGATCTTTTTAAAGTTAGGGAAACTGACCCGGTGTTAGAAAGGAGTTTTTTAGATAAGGTGTCATACTGCATCCCTAAGAGTGCTCTTGGTAATCTGGAAAGCCCCATTGCTTTGAGTGAGCTGACCAAAGTGCTTGATAAAATGAACCAGCACAAGGTTCCCAGCCTAGACGGCCTGCCAGTAGAATTTTATTCCACCTTTTGGGACATCTTAGGGCCAGTGTTTTTGCGTGTAGCTAAGGAGGTGCTTAGCCAGGGCATGCTGACCAGAAGTATGAGGACTAGGGTGCTCTCCTTGTACAAGAAAGGCGATAAAGCTGATCTTGCCAACTGGAGATCACTCACAATGCTCTGCCTAGATGTGAAGCTCATCGCGAAGGTTCTCACCAAGTGCCTGAAGCGGGTAATAGCCGATTTGGTCCACAGGGATCAAACCCGTGGAGTTCCCAGGCAATCGGCAATCTGGAACTTGCATCTGGTTCGGGACGTGATCGCTTAGGCGGAAGACCGAAAGGTCTCCTTAGTCCTGGTCAACCTGGACCAGGAGAAGGCGTTCAATCAAGCTGACCGCTGCTTCCTGTTTAATACCTTGAGGAAGATGGGTTTTGGCCCTCGGTTCCTGGGATGGGTGCGAACGCTCTACATGGAGGTAGGTAGCCGTGTTACCATCAACGGCTCGCTTGGTGGGTGGGTGGCCCAGCTTTTTTATTTTTTTTCTATATATATATATATATATATATATATATAAAAGCTCCAGCATAGGCTTTAAGGGGTAGTCAACCAAAAGGCCTAAATCTCATAAAAAAAGGTGCTAAAAAGTAAAACCTCAGGCCACCACATTGCAGCTGTGGACAAGCCACCTACTGAACACGTCTTAGGTTCACCGGGCTAAAAAAGAAAGAAAAAAAATAAAGAGCGGTTTCCAGAAATCCTGACTCCTGAAGCTTCCTTCAGTAGCAATGCAAGAAGACGCTACAATATCAACTTCGACATGCTCGTGTCTTAGAAAAAACTTGCTTAAGCTGGGGCTCAGAAGATTCGATTTTGGTTTTTTTTGGCAATTTCCAAGGCCTAAGGCTGGCGCTTGTGACCACTCGTTCTTTTCTGTTGAGGTTTTTCATTGTTCGGCTTTGTTACATGTTGCAGGTTATTGACCCGTCAACCATTTGGGAACCAATTACTTGTGATTCATTCTGTCTTCTGTTAGCTGTCGAACGCGGCCTCATAAATCACCGTGTTAAGGTTTGGATAGTCAGTCGTCTTTTAACGCTGCCACTTTCTGATATTCGGTGATCAGCTTAATTTTGACTCAATGGTTGAAATGCTTTTGCAACTGTGATTTAGTCACTTCAAAGCTGTCGTCCTTTAAATATTTTGTCCACCCTGCGGATAAATTCATGGACATTCAAATAAAGAGACACATTTGCGCATAAATAAATGTGCAGACAGAAGCACGGAGGATAATAAACACACAACCACCCATACGTTCGGTTAAATATACGTGTTTAAATTCTGTTTGCAAAGAGAATTAATCACAGACGCTGCTTACTATTGTGACACGGGAAATAAATTGACCATCGCCTTAACAGCGGGACCCACCAAACCGCGCGCTGTCCTGTAATGGCCAGCAGCTTATCTATTATAATTTCCTCTCACTCCCAGCTGTGGAAAAAGCCGGCGTTCATGGAAGTGACACTGTAATTTCTGTTCTCCATTATTCGGCGCAGACCTGCAAACATGGGAATCCTGGATTTGCTCGAACTGTTCTCAGTGGGGAATTTATATTACCGCCACGCTTGCTGGGGCCAAAAATAATACCGGGAGGAGCTACGATGATTTAAAAGCATCCCACATTCGAGAAAATATTCCAGCGATATGATCGCAACGGGGCCCCAAAATGCGAAGATTCCCTATAGCTGCGGAAGTGAACATTCTACTGTAGGTTGTGGCGGGGACCGAATGAAAAAATGGTGGCACATTGCGAGCGCTGGAGGAGAGTTTAAACGGACGGACGTTGCTGCAATTTAAATGATCCTTTTTTGTTTTTTTTTTTTTTGCTGGAGATGGTTCTTCTGCCGCCGCGGCCCCCCGTCTTCGCGCAGGTCATTCACTACATCTAATTAATTATAATCCTCAGACAGGATTGAGAGGCAATTACACCGAACGGCCCCTTTTATGGGGTGTTAGACTATATATTTGTCCACGAGGCGATTGTGATGAGATTACACTGCAATCCTCCACTTCTGTCTGATTAAATTCCCGCAAAATGTGTATTGTGTATGGATTAGACAAGCAGTTAAATACTGTCCGTTTCTGAGGAGAGGGCACAACAGCTGAATAATGGGTTCGCATTGCCTTGAGCCAGGGTGCGAGGGGATAAGAAGGCAGAAAATTGCGAATGAAACTGCATTCGCTAAATGTTTAGTTTGCGTTGAAATAACAGCTTGGACGGACACAGACAAAAATCCAATTATCGCAAGGAATAAGATTTGACTGCCTGGTCTGTCGGCATTTATTTTTAACTGTCAGTACCTCTTGTTCGTAGGCAGAATTTAAAAAAAAAATCCTTTCCGTGTCAGAAAGAGGCTTCCGTGTTTTTGTTTTTTTTTTTAATCATAAAACTCTTGTTATCATACTATTTTGTAAAAAGTGTGTCCAGGAGGCATATCGGAATGTGAGAATTATATTCCATTCACTACTAAATAATCGCACCTGCCTTAACACAACAACTTTATTTCCTTCTTGAACGAAAACATTTAATTATATGAGACAAAATATTAGTCTTGAATAAGAAGCAGAAATAATGAGACGGGAA
Source organism: Arapaima gigas (assembly GCA_900497675.1). Classification (NCBI taxonomy): domain Eukaryota; kingdom Metazoa; phylum Chordata; class Actinopteri; order Osteoglossiformes; family Osteoglossidae; genus Arapaima; species Arapaima gigas. The sequence goes on from UFQX01000655.1 coordinate 235,492, forward strand.
CCGAAAAAAATATTAATTTTTCACTCTTAAATGTGAGGAATGTAGTGGAATGTTTACATGCAGCAGTTATTCGGTCGACGGTGACAGTACAGTAGAGAAGATTCCGTTCTGATGACCAGAAAATGAAAGAGACAAAGCAGCTTTTAGCTGAAAAGAGAACTTGGTGCACCTGTGAAGGCCAGTAGAATTCAATCCTTTGACTCACACCACTCACAACTGAGCAGTGCCTCTTTTTTGGGTGTGGTTAACCCAAGTCCTCTAAGGTGAGGACCTCAAGACCTTCTAAAAAAGTAAAATTACACTATTAAAGGACTCTTCTGGTTCCAAATACTATATGTGGTTGAGCTACCTTCTTAGTGTGCAGTCAAAACTTGTCCAAAGTCTTGAACGGAGTCGCTCATAGTGTCAGAGTGTAATTCTGCTTCTTCAAGCTGCTTCAGCATCATATTAGGTACGCACCTGAGAGGCAAGCGGTTTATTTAAAACCTGAATGTCTGATAGCTGAAACTCTAAGTCAGTTGAGCACTGCATTGCAGTCAGCGTGTAGCTTTGGTCCTTACAAATTGTCCTGGTGGGGATGTGCCACTCTTCTGCGTAGGGTAAGTACCAAACAGGAAGACTTTGACAGACTCGGTGGAGAAGATGGAACAGCTTTCACTGTTGACTGGGTTGGAATAGAGGTCTGGTTTTTTTGTGTGGCTTCTGTCAATAAACACGTCACTTCTGTGTTAGTTGGTTTGGGGGAGGTTATGTACTTGTCTCGGATAAATGTACGGCTTTCTCTCTTAAGGGGGTTCGCAGCAGGCATCGATTACATTTTCTGTGCGGTGCAGTTTGCTCAGTTTATTGATTCAGAACATTGGTACATGTTATTCTTACAGTCAATCATCGATTTAGCAGACCTTGATTTTATGGCTTTTTATTAACAGTTGCAAACATGTTCTAGAAAAAACACTGAAAAAGCATAAATATTGAAAGAAACTATTATAAGCACAAGGGCATTATACACACACACGTGCACACACACACACAAATATGTATAATATACATATTAGCTTTGTTTAATTGTTTAACATAATTTTTTGAACAATTTTAATATAGTTTCTCAAATAGAACCAGCTATCTGCTTAATTAGTTTCATGAAGGCAGCAAAGTGCCAGTTAGTTCTGCTGGCCCTGACTACGGTTTACACTCACCTGTGGGTTCCAAATAAAACACTGAAATACCACAAAGCAACAGCACAGTCAGCAGTGACTCATCTTGTCCTACAAACCGGTGCAGTTGTGACAGTGGTGCTGAATCCTGGAAACGGGAATGAGTGGACTGTCATGGAAGACCCCGCTTTGCTTGCCTTCTCAGTTGGCTTAGAGTGACCCAGCAGGAGATCACTGCAAGCCAACAGGACAAGAGTTCAGCTATGTGGGCGGTGGTTGTGATCCAGCACTAAGACATGAAAGAGATGCTGGTAATGCCGGTTACTCTCTGGAAACAACAAGGACAGGCAGACGGGGCTGTAGTGCTCTGGAAGATGAACTCCTTCAACCACCCTGAGACCTTTCTAGAAGTCTTTGAACACAATGTGACTTCACTTGTCTTATGACCCCCTGCAGCTATCACAACTGTAAAACGCATTGGCATTGTTATTGTCATTTTGTACTTTGATATTGCATTTTATTTTGGTTTTGTAATTAACTTCAGGTGTCATTTTTTTGTCAGGGAACAGCGGAAACTCATGCAACAGGGACAGATGAATGTATGAATATAAACAGCAGACCAAAAAGCACAGATGTTTAAGTATAGTTTAATGCTTGAAATATTTACAATATGCAGCAAAACTCATATGTATTGCATTATAAGCAACTAGTCAAGATCACGCCACATGGAGAAATATTTTAGAATCGTAGTCTTTCATGTTACATTTCTATGCATTATTCAACCTTTTTTTTATTTCACTTTGTATTATAACCATGACATTATATATCACCAAGCTGGAAAATTTCTATGAACTGGTAAACCTGAGATGGTTTCTTTCATTCTTACATGCGTCACCCAAAATATTATGATTTTTGATCAAAATGTTGACGCTGCTCCCTTATAGAAATCCTTGGTTTAAGGTGAAGGTGGTTGACAACCTCCAACACTCACTCACTGTCTCTTACTCACTCACTATTTGTAGCCACTTGTTCAAGTTGGAGTTCCAGTGGTCTGGAGCCCATCTCAGGAGCATAGGCCACAGGAGTGACACCCTGTACTCGCTGTGCAGGACATCAGTCCAACGCAGCCAATATACAACAGTGGGTATAAAATATTTAAATGTGACTTTTTCCCAGAAGTAGATACATCTATATATGTATGATCCCAGAAATGTGATATATAGATGCCTATAGTTGTTCCATGTACCTTTATTGGGTCACCATCTAAAAGAGAGATAAATAGAAATGAAAGGATAAAACTAGTAAAGTACATATTCAATTCATTTTCCTTCCTTATTTGTAACCTGCTTAATCTGAGCAGAGAACCAAAGTCGTACCCTCAGATGGGACACCAGTCCATTGCAGGGCAGACACACAGGCACACACTGTGAGCGATTAAGAGTTACCAGTTAAACAGTGAATCACATGTCTTTGGACTGTAGAAGGCAACCAGAGAACCCAGACGAAACCCACAGACACCGATAGAAGACAAACAAATCCACACAGATTGAGCTGGATTCAAATTCACGCTGGAATGGCACAGGCACTGCGAAGCAGCAGCACGACTCAGTGAAGCACCACACTGCCCTCAGTCCAATTCACTTTATTTTCAAAAAGTATTCTTCTCAAGAGGGTCACACAGAACAGAGGAGGACTTGTCCCAATCTGAAGTATCATTGAAAGCAAGAAACAGAGCAACGCTGGTCAACTTCATTTATTTATCTTAGACAAGACAACAAAAGTGAATGGAAAATAAGACTGATGAGATGTTGATGAATCATGGCTGTGGAAGATAAACCGGATGGATGCAAAGTGTCATCGGTGAAAACTAGTCTTTATATTTACTTTAAAAGATGAAGACAGGCAAGTGATGGCCCAAGCATGGCACACATGATTCTTAGTAACTGCCAGCCCTACAAGGTGCAGATGGTGGCACGTGCTTCTCAATTAGTTATACATCCCCCCACCATCACTTTCCAAGTTTGGCCTCTGCTTTGCTGTGAGATCTTTATTACCATTTCATGTAAAAATGCCTGCAGGCCATATTACCAAGGTAAAGCTATCATAGTAATGTTTGTCTCATCATTGTGAGCAACTGATAAGTAACTATGGAAGTTTTACATTCATATTGAAATGTAGATGAAATACAGGAGGGAGACGGGTGAGAAGAATTGAGCTGTAGCTATGCTTAGGTCCAAAGAGGTAGATCATCTGTCGAAGATGCACCTCAAGGGTATAGTTTTCCCCCTCGTGATGGACAGTTATCACCAATTTTCAAACAGTTCTTGCTGGAGAAATTCACAGAAGGTGTTAGGATCTCCTGTCCCCCTTCCTCCCATGTTTTAGAATGCAAAATAATGCACGATTCCAACACAAGGCTTAGTTATCCAAGAACTGTTACCTGCAGTCTTGCAAATCATAGGCTGACAAACTCATACCCATTTATACAACTGGATGTTCCCTGATGCAGTTCAGACTGTGCATAGTCTCAAAGGAAAAATAACATTGTTCTCATACTAATCCAAACCAAAACCTACTGAATTCAAAACCAATACATCTGCCTCCAGGGCAGCTGCAATGCCTCAATCTATTGTGTCGCTGCTATTCCATGTTTTCATAAAGAATGACAGGAGGAAACAGTATTATCGCTGCAGGAAAGAATCCAAAAATCTGTGAACCCAGTTGACCCAGCCACAGCTGGAGAGGCCGGCGGCACGCACCTCCAGGTGTGCCTGTTCACCCCGCCTGTGTCGGCGCTACCCACAGGGGAGCGGGCTGCACCACACAGCCGTCTCGAGGTTCAAGCGGAGGTGAGGTCAAAGCGGCAGGCCATGTGTCTGGACAAACAAACAAAATCATCTCAATGCTTTTGGACAATAAGCTTCTGTTGGAGGGCAGATTCACGTCTGTGAAGCAAACACACGGGGGTAATTCTAAGGTAAAGGTTATTTACACATCATGCTTGCTGACTGCATCTTTTCCCTTTCACAATAATCCATTGTGTAAACACATATTTTTCAATGCCTTCAGATAGTCTAAGATCAGCGCACATCGAGTGTGTCTCTACGATGTACCTCACAGCCAACACATAAAAATTATATTTTTTTGTCCAAGGCACTTGAAAACCTGAGGCAAATATCTGTATGACAATTTTGTATAATTTACAATTTATATATAATATTATATTAATTTACAATTAATAATTTTATTATTATTCACCCATCCATTATTGTTTTTTTTTTTAATTTTCTGCTATACTCATTTTGTTATACCACTTACAGTACTGTGCAAAAGTGTTAGGCACCTGTGGGAAAAATGCTATAAAGCGAAGATGGTTCCAAAAATAATGCCACGAATACTTATTAATCAATAAACCTTCTAAAAAGTGCAGAAGACAAAAAACCCCTCAATCAGATCAATATTTGGTGGGACCACCCTTTGCCTTTAAAACAGCATCAATTCTCTTATGCAAACTTGCATGCAGTTTAAGGTGGAGGTTGGTAGGTCCTTCCAAACATTTTGAGGAACCGGCCACAGTTCTTCTGCACACTTTGACTGTCTCTGCATGTCCTCCCAGACTGACTTGATCATGTTGAGATGAGGGCTCTGTGGGGACCATACCATCTGGTGCAGGATTCCTTCTTTTTGCTGAAGATAGTTGTGTATGCCTAAGACTTTTGCACAGTAAAAATGAAGCTTCACCCTCTGGTAGTAAATTCGTCTCCAGTAATAAGAGGGGTGTGGCTGGTGGTGCTGGCTAACTAAATGAGTTTTGATTTAAAGTATGGCTCAGTCCCTTATGCCCAGAATATCCCAATAACCATGCGAGACTGTCCCCAGCCGTATCAAGGCTGATTTATCTTAGCCTCTGTCAGTGATTAATGTTTCCCCCACAGCCTTCCACCCATCTCCGACACCCCCTTCATCCCAGGAGATGGTCTGCTGAGCTCTGAATCTGCCAATGATGGACACGCTGACGTCTCCCCATTACTCCCCGTCGACTATGTGGCCCTGGGGGGAAGGAGGGGTGGGGAGTTCCACCTTGCTAAGAAGATGAAGGGGGGGGGTATAAATGCTCACTGACAAGTGGTTGAATTAATGAGAAGATTTAAAGACAATGTGTTTATTAAGAGGTGGGGGGTGTTGAGGTTTTTCTCTTACTCAACTAATTTCTTCCAAACTATACCAGGTAGAGTCAAGTCCACAACTATGGGTATCCTTCACTAAAATGAGCAGAAATTGACAAATAAAGTGAGCATTGGTGATATTTTGGACCTAAACATATCGAGAAGCTATATGCTTTTATTTTAAGGCAATATGTTTTAACAATATAAACAGTTTTCTTGAATAGTACTTTTTCTGTTCGTCATTGGTTGTAAAATTATTGACACTCACATAATATTTGGTGAAGCCCCCCTGCAGAGAAAAACAGCACCGAGACTCCATGTAATGTCTAACAAGGTTGAAGAAAATGTGGATCTTGGATCACTCCTCTATGCAGAATTTTTAAAAAATATATATATACTTAGACATGCACTGCCCTCTTCAATTCAGACCACAGGCTTCCAGTAGGGTTTAAATCTGGGATGTCCATTGCAAAACATTGATTTTTGTGTTCCTCTAACCATTTCTGTGCTGATTTGGGTGTATTTCTGGGGTCATTATCTTGCTGAAAGGTCCATCTACAGCAAAGTCTCAGCATCCTGGCAGAGGCAACCAGGTTTTAATCTAAAGTATTTTCGTACTTAGTGGAATTCATGAGGCCATCAAAATTAACAAGAGCTCCTGCACCACCAATAGCCCCAAAGCATCAGTAAGGCAAACCAAATTTTACTCGATTATAGCTACTTCTCCTTGTATTCAGTCCTCTTTTATCGGCAAAGATGCAAACGGTCAAATAGTTCCGTTTTGGTTTTGTCTGATAAAAACACACAATTCTAATTGTAGCTCCAATGACACCGGGCAAAGTTCTGGCACAGCAATCTGTGGGTTGCTTTAGGAAGGCCTTCTTCTGTGTGAACCTTCCAAAGAGCTTGTTCACACAGAGGTGACATCTAACAGTTGATTCTGGAACTTGATAACCTCCATAATATTTTTAAACTGTGGTCCTTGATTTTTTTCTTAGTGGTATTTTAAGCAGTTTATGTATTTTTATATGTTACCTGATCTGTATCGGTCAACAACCATCTGTCTGTTTTCAGTTAAAAGCTCATTGTTTTTCCCATGGTGATGCATGACAAAGGACTTTATATACATGCAACCTCACATTCATTATTATTTAAATGTGTGTTCAAAAAGTATGCCTAGAAGTCTTCCCACGAAAAAGGTTTGACATCTGCAGGGCTGTAAGTAATGGGGTCTTTCTAAGCTTTCATTTGCAACCCCCTGCCCCCCAAAAAATACACTGCATAACCAAATTATTTACACTATTAACCATATATTTGTCACCATGTTAATAGGAATTGCATTGCACGTTTCTGTACTAAAAAAACTAAGTAATAAAAACAGTATTTATCAGATATTACATGCACCACCAGAGTTCTGCTAATGCTGTTTTAGCTCCATGGTACAAAAACACAGATGTTGTATATTATGAAATTATGCAAAAAAAGTAAAATCACCTTTGCTGTCAGATGATGTTGCATTTACATCTACAAACTGATATATACAGTTCTGAGCAAAAGTGTTAGGCATGCAACTTGAATGTGTGTTGAGAAGTACAGGTAGATTCTTATCTACCATCAGGGAGGTTTCTGGTTGGTCCCAAATTCATTCTGCAGCCTGAGAATGACCTCAAACACCCAATCTCACTCATACACAACTATCTTGAGCAAAAAGAAGGAATCCTGCAACAGATGGTATGGTCCCCACAGAGCCCTGATCTCAACATGATCAAGTCAGTCTGGGAGGACATGCAGAGACAGTCAAAGTGTGCAGAAGAACCGTGGCCAGTTCCTCAAAATGTTTGGAAGAACCTACCAACCTCTACCTTAAACTACATGCAAGTTTGCATAAGAGAACTGATGCTGTGGTGTTTAACACTTTTGCACAGTATTGTATGTGAAGTATTGCAGTTTCCATCCAGCGGCACTTAATATAAATTCACTGATCAAGACTTTGACGGCAGCGACACTTTTACGTTTGCCTGAAGTGCACTGCACTGTTCTCAGTCATGCAAACAAGATGAAGCTGCAGAAGAATTATTTTACTTGTTTCCACCTCTTTTAGACACCCAATAAATTGCTTTATAAACATTCTTAATTCCCTGCAAACAATCATTTCTTTACAGCCCCTCGTACCCACTTTCTGCCTGTCATCTGGAGCAGATCATCGGTTTTAGGAAAGTGGATAATGTCACTCATTAGGAAGTGAAGCTGTAGACAGGATGGAGGAGGGTTGACCTGAAAGGCTGCTATTATGCCAAAAATGTGTGGTGCATTTAATGTTTTCTGGATTAAATAACTTCAACCTGATTCAAGTAACCCTCTAATGATTAAAGTGTTTTATTATTTTTAGTCCACAGTATTGGCAATTTAATCATATTTGAGATCACTGGCACCTACACTTTTACCAACCCACTTTTTCATTAGAACACACACTGGTAAACAGTAAATCCTCCACGTCCACATCATAATTCAGCTGGATACTGCATCAAACAGCAAGTGCCTGTTTCCCATTATTTTAAATGGGAGAAAATAAACAAACAATGGACTCTGAGCCCATTGTAAAACACCAATATAGCTATCAAGTCATGACTTCAGTATGATTAACATGTGCTGTCATTAATTTGCATGTTTGTAACTCCTGGTACAGTATGTACAATAGAGGACATTTTGCATCTTAGCCCCCCTCCCAGTGTCACTGTGTTACACACAGGAGATGAGAGGGTGCAGAACAGCGTTATGAGGTATTGAATAAAGGAAATAAAGTCGTGTGTCCAAGTGACTCTTGGCGTCCTCCTCTTTGTTCGACACAGCAACCACTGTTTAAATAAACCTATTTATTTAAAAACCAAAATGAACTATAAATGTGGTGACGCAGCACAAACGTGTTCAGACAAAGCAAAACAAGCAGAAGCAGCTGATAATACCTATGTAGCACACACATTTCAGTAAAGACGTAAATGGTAAAAAAAACTAAAAGGTGTGCAGTGCAGGGATCAGAAAAGCTGCCAGATTAGACATCGCTCCACCTGATCTAGATGATCCTTTTGTGGTGGTTTTGACATTTGGTTAAGGGAACCTTTGGAAGTTTCAGAAAGTTTTCAGTTTCCCTTGTTGTTGCTTTCACTTCTTTTTTTTTTCAAACACGGCAATAAACTGTTACTCCAGCTTTTACATCATTACAGTCTGATTGTATAAGGTGTGCAGAGCTGATGTTATATAGCAGTAGAATGTAAAACCAAAAACAGCAAATAAAGCTGATACAAATATTAAAATTTTTAGATGAAGTAAATTGCTGTAGTTACCACACAGTCACACTATACACAAGGTTTAAAAAGTAATAGAATGTTTACCAAAGCACAGAAAGAAAGACTGGTATAGGGTGTTAAGAGGCAAGGCAAAACAGGTTAATGAGACCAAGAAATTATTTAAACATTTAGGTCTTGAAGAACACTGTGAGCAGATCTGATTCAGTGTAAACTCAACTGCCAAGCTATGAATGGCTTTAAGAAAATACATTTGTACTGCATCTAGAAGGAGGAAACAACACGGATATGAAGTCTGAGGCAGAGTGCAGATTTCCAGAAGGACTGTAGTAATGAGAGACTGGAGACAGTGAGTCAAGTCAAGAGAACTGCATGTCAGGTCTACAGCAATGAATTTGATTCAGGTTGCAGTAGAAGTCAACAGAAGCAAAGGAGAAAGGTGGGTGAAGTGAGGATGAGAAAGAACCAGTCTCATGTCAGCATTCTGGAAGAGTTGGAGAAGGCAGCAGATGCAGGAAGATACAGCAAAAGGGAGTTGCAGTAATCCAACCTAGATGAAGCAAGAGTCTATATGTACAGCAAATGCCACTGCTAGTGAAGAAAGGGAACATTTTGTGGAAGCTGAAGACACGATAGGACTTGGGTGAGTGAAGGAACGTGTGTGTGGTAGTCATACAGTTAGAATCAGCATCTAGGCTGAGGATGTTAAGTCTGAAAAGTTGATCTCAAGATGATGGTTATTCAAAGAAGTGATGTCAGATGATAAATATAACCTTGGATGAACAATGTTTAACAGTTTTTCTTGTTTTTTTTCTAATTTTCCTGCATATTCTTTCCATCTGGGGTTATCACAGTCTATATATGGTATTCACTCCATGGATGCCTGGTATGTAAGTTGATATTTGCGCTTACCGATTTATATGTGCTAACCGATCCAATTAATCCATCATCAGGCCGGGTAAATGTTTATTTCTGGCCCCTTCTGTACATGTATTAACATATTTGTTACAATGTTTTCATGTGTTTTACCATATTTATGAAAAAAAATCCTTCACATTGTGGAAACTGTGATACCACTGGAAGCCCAAACAAGCAAATGAAGTCTAAGTTCAGCATTTGTCCTAGCATTTTATGGACTGAGCTTGATATTGTTGTGTTGCTTTTATAAGGTGTGAAACTGCCAATAAATTGAATAGTAGCTCATATGATTAAGGTCATACGACATGTGGGAAGAGACTGTACCACACAGTTAAGGGGTCACCTTAAACAGATACATAGGCATGGACGGAGTTAAACATTTTTACGAGTGGAAGGGTACTGGTACTAAGATAGACAACCAATGTTCGAGCACCAACGTTTACATTATACGGTAGGGTGAGGTGAACATATTTGGGATAAATGAACTTAGAAAAGTGGAGATGATAAGGGAAGCTTTCAAAAACATTCACGATACCTGGGCACTCTTGAATGATTTCACTGGATCCAGTGAGAAGCAGCCAAAGAAACACACCAGCCACCAGCACCATTTAATAGCCACATACAAGTAACATGATTGCAGAAGCTGTGCATCATTGTTGATAATTCTAACACCCATTAAACCAACCATCCATCCATCCATCCATCCATCCATCCATCAGTAGGAGCCCCACAGTAATAATAACAATTTCAGTGTCAGCTTGAATCCCTTTGGCAATGTAAATATAAAAAAATATAGATTTACCATACCACAGATGATACAGCAATAACATAAACTTACAATTTAGCCAGAACCTGCTATGGGTGCTGAAAGTTTTAGCTTCCACATGCTGGCTCTCAGAAAGCAGAACCCTTAGAACCCTTGTGCATCATTGTTGATAATTACAATATAACATCCATTAAACCAGCCATCCATCCATCTATCTATCATTAAGTGTTTTATCTTGGTCTGGGTCACAGCTGTCCAGAACCTACTGAATAAACCATGCCGTGAAATTCAAGGTGTTATCAAAATAGTGGATTCTAGTCACTCATATCAATCTGGGTGACTGGACTTGCGCTGTAGTTCTGTACAAATTGGTACAAATTTTACAAACTTGGCACTGATTTAATGTAAGGCAGCTGTCTCTCAGTGCTCTTAGGGGGTCATAGCTTAATGCTATATTTTATTTCAAAGCCTAAAATTGTTAAACATGGCTAAAGGATAAGAAAATATGTGATCAGAAAACCGAGGAACGGCTTTAATTAGATTGTTTCTCTGTCCGAGGTGAAATCCATGTTATTAAAGCACAACTGTAGTTTGACATGTTGCTTTTGCTCAGCTTTGATGTGGATTATTTGCAGCAAGTCACAAACAACAAGAAAATGAATGAATGAATGAATGAATGAATGAATGAGTAAATAAATCAATCAATGAATCAATCCATGAGTGGGTGGGTGAATGGATGGATGGATGGATGGAACAAGCTATTAATATGGAGTTCATAGTTTTAATGATCTTTGGAAGGAAAGAAAACCGAACAAAAAATATCGATCGATTCTTAGTCACACAGGAAAATGATCCATATGGGGCTTAAATGTGCTTAAGTGGGTGTTTCTGACTTGTTGAATGAGTTCACTTGTGATGACAGAGTAGGGAAATGTTTTGTTTTTACAAAGTCCATTGCAATACAACATCAAAAGTCACAGCAAAAGAGTACATTTTACATATGCATGTGGAGCTCATAGAGGAATAAATCTAATATTTAGGGCTCGCAGACAGAATAAATTGCCATCATATGCATCACAAAATGTAGATGGGTACCTTAGGTGCCAAGTTCATCATTCCACCTTAATCCTTGATTTTGTTCTGGTAACTGAAACCCAGAAAAACACCGAGGTACCTTACAGTCCACCCACCACTCCAAGGATTATTATCTTAGAGGGGATTATATTTATACATTTTTTTTTTTTTTACCATACAGCAGTCTGTCAGATATGAACTCACTATCCAAAGAGGATAGACTTCATAGACTCGTGTTGCTTCCACAAAATTCTGATGGAAAGAAATCTGGATTCATCCAACCAGGCAACTTCTTTTCACTTCTTAATGGTCCAGTTTTGATGTTCCTGTGTCCGCTGGAGACACTATTGTTCTTTGCTCACAGCACATTGGTGCTCGACATGATTTCTGACAACCATAACCCATTCAAGACAAAACTCGATAAGTGGTGCATGCTGAGATAGAACTCTGCACACCGGTGTTAAATTCGGTTCTGTTTCGGGTGGTTGTAGCTCGTCTGCTTGCACAGTTCTCGCCATTATCCTTCAAGCCTCCTGATCCAGAAGATGTTTTAGTCTACAACTAACGTGTCCAGCAACAACAGTCATGCCACATTCAAAGTCACTATGGTCACTTTTTTATCAAATTCCAAAAATTGAAATATTGTTGATATGTAATTAAATGCAGACTATCTTTCAGGTAGATAACTTTTTTCTTTAAACATCTCTAAGTTTAAAAAAAAATTTTAAAAATACAGTAGTGTATTGTGTTTTAGTAAACAACAAGGTATTTAGGACTCTGCATTTACTTTAATACACAACAAAGTGACAGTATCTCGTAGGAAAAGGACTACCAGTTGCTCACCACATACACAGTACTGTGCAAAAGTGTTAGGCATGCAACTTGAATGTGTGTTGAGAAGTACAGGTAGA
>UFQX01000656.1:11505-28589 GCA_900497675.1 Arapaima gigas
GGGGGGGGGGGGGGGGGGGGGGGGGGGGGGGGGGCCCACGCTGCTCTCTTGCTTTTTCACATTGATGCTGCAGTGTGGGACAGCATAATGAATAGATTCTGGCTGACTGTAAGCTACGAGAAAAGGCCGTAGGTTTGAGAGACGCAGAGGGCCACTCCAATCAAAAGCTTTAAAAAGAATGGTTTCCACGGTAAACTTCCACCTACTTTAAGTGAAATTTACAACACAAGCAGTAGGATTTAAAATACAGCACAGAGCCTTCTCCTCAGTGCTGGCTGCAACGCTACCCCTATAGTCGCACTGTTTGTGAACACCTTTGGACATAGAAAACTGTGAAAACTATTTTCTTCAGTGCACCTTGAAGGAACATGGCAATGTGAAGCTGAACATGAGTTTGCCAAAACCTAAACGACAATGGCATCAAACCCTTAAAACAGTGAACAAAAGATTGGCATATTTTTCTTGCACCCCAATACACATCTGAGATTAAGTCCAAACCAGTCAGGACAGAAACGTTCAAGACAGTAGTGTGGTATTGTTACTACTGTTATTATCATACTGATACCTCTTATTCCAGTTTTAATCATTTGCAAGGATTATATGTATTTTAACTGCAGTCCTCATATTCATCGGATTTTCTGTTAATAGATCCTCTATTCTTGTAAAGTGCATCCACAATGGAAAGATATACAGGATATATTATTGTCATTTTTTTAATTTTATTTTTTGTAGAAAAAAAAGCTGTACATACACAGTAGAAGTTAGGCCACCAAGATGGAGATGTAGAGTGAGATGTGGGCTATGTTTCAGTGCACTCTGCAGTTAGACTGGGCTGGAACATGACGCATAAACAGCCCAGTAACAGAGCTTATGGCCCTGAGCGTGACTGTATGTAAGTGCACATGTGAGCTAGCAACTGTAGGTTTATGTGCACATAGGCAAGTGACTAATGTAAGCTAAGGACTGTATGTATTTGCACATGTGAATGGGTCTTTGTGTAAGACCATGAAAGCATTTGAATTTGTGAACTGGAATGTTTATGTGATGGCTGGAACACAGCGCAAAAAACATTCATCGGTTTTACCCTATATGAGCAGTACATAATTGAAATATGTGTAAATAATTGAACACCATTAAAGGCTCCACCTCAAAAGACTTTCAGTTAAAAAAAAAATAGAAAAAATAATCCAAAAAACAAATGGTTTGTTTTTCATCTCTCAGTTTGTGCTTAATGTACGCAATGTAGCATTTGCCATTGCTATTTATTAACAAATTTTGTTACCTGTATTTCAGTGCTAGTTTAAAGTTTTATATCGCTGAGCTGTATAGCCTGGGTGTCTGTTAATGGGGAAAATGCACGTACAGTAATCCCTCGGAATCCGAATCCAATTCATCCCCGAAAAATGTGTCGGATACCAAATTTTTTGGATACCAAATGCCTATTTCCCATTTTTTAATGGAAAAAATAGTGTGCTCTCAGCCCTTCAGAAAACACCTATTTAACTATCAACCCACGACTGCAGCATGATAAAACACTGTAAACATCAGTTACCTAAATAGTAAGCAATTCATGTTATCATTATTTTGCATGTTGTATGGCATGGTACAGTATGACAATTAACACAACAACCTGCATTTAGATAAATAGGTAAATTTAAAAAAAAAATACAGTAAATGTGGTAATGTAGGACAAACATTTTCAGACAAAACAGCTGATAACACCAGTGCACGTGCACATCTGGCTCCGTATACATTTGTAACAGTACACAATAGAGTTTACTATAATACATACAATATTATTTTATTACAGTACACTGTACAGTATTGCACGGCATTCATTTATAGCTTTTTTTAATTTATTTAGATTTTTTATTCATGTTTTGATTTTTTTTATTATGGACAAGCTTCAGATAAAAAGTTATAGTAAAAGTTTCCATTTGGATATCGATTTATAGGTATTAATTTCAAAGACCTGTTATAGTGAAAATTCAGATATGGAGAATTTGGATACAATTGTATTTCAAAGCTATATTTTTGTTTTAAGGCATAGTAACAGATGCTTTTACCGGAACAAAAAGCAAAGCTTGTGTGTGACAACAAATTAGTCTGTGAAGATTAAATGTAGGAATCGGTAGCAATCTGGAACAGCTCTGAATCAAAGCAGCTATGCATCTCATAACTGACATCCAGCAAAACCACCAAGTGCAAGTCTGCTGAGACAAAGAAGTCAGTCCAACCAAGTGTCAGTCAATTTTCCTCATCTCATTGCTTATTCAACAATAAAAGTGCCAACGTTCTAAGTTGTAACAAAAGAAGCTCATTTCATGATTGGCCGGTTGAGTTTTCCATTGGGGGTATAAGCAAATCCAAGCTGTTCTTCTAGTACATTGTGTGTGCAAAAACAACCCCTCCACCCCCCCCACCTTCCATCTCCAGCAGCAAACCTCAGTGCTGCTAGGATCAGTAGGTTGAAGTGCATGAGTACACCAGCAGGGTTAGGATTGATTACATGAAGGGCCAGTAAAATTCTTTTAGAAACAGTACAATTCTCTTCTAGTATAGCACCAGTTTGACTCATGGTCATTGAATTGGTATTCCTATAGTTAGGGGGGGGAGGACTATATCTAGGACCAAAATATATCAGCGACCTGTAGAGTATCTGCTAAGTATTAAAATGTATCACTAACATTACACACACACACACACACACACACACACACACACACACACACACACACACACACACACACGCACGCGTGCGCAGTATATATAGCTGAAAGGCTAGTGATCTCTTCAGACAATTTTTACATCCCACAGGTACCTGGTGTCTATGTTTTTAATGTAATTGTGAGTGCTTCCTAAAAAAAATTTGTCACTCACACACTTTTAACTGCTTGTCCTTGTCAGGCTTCAGATGGTTCAGAGCCCATTCTGAAATCACTGAGTATTAGGCTAGGAGTACAGCCTGGACAGGATGCTAGTCCATTGCAGGGACTCAAAATGTTTTAATACTTCATACAAAATAGACGAAACAAATTATATTTCTGGCACTCGCCATATATAATTGCAGCTTATTTAAACAACCTTAAACAAAAAAAAAAATTCTCATATAAAATGACCCTTCAAAAAAACCAAAACATTTCAAAAATATAAATAATTCAGACACATACCAGCATGTCTGAACTGTTGAATGGTGGCCAGCAAATATTGCAAAAGTTTCTTTATATTAGAGAATTTATCTGTACTCAGTGGAAAAAATAATGTTACTAGAGATATTGGTTTTAATTTTGGACATAACTTTGCTTCATGGATTTTCCATGCTTAAAGCATATAAAGACATTAAGCTGAAAAGAGTAGGAAGGGGTAACAATCCTGTATCCTGTATTTGTTGCCATGTCCTGAAATAGTGAATTTCAATTCACTGCTTTATGGTATGCTGCTGAGTATCACAATATATATACCTCGCTGTTGTTTCTTTTGCAGTGTAACTCATTGATTCCTTGGCTTTATGTGGCCCATGGAGTAAACCTATGCTGAAACACAGCTAACAATTAATGTATGCCTCCTAGGCTGGAGTTTGAATATATACAAATGATAAACGGTAAGGCCTTTTCAAAATGTTACAGTGGGACTTCTAGAATATCATGATTTTCATAAAATACGAGGCTTCGGCAGTGAAGAACCACTCATATGAAGGTTTTCACATTCCAATCAGCTGTCTGTCCTCATCAGTATGAAAAATAGTTACCATTTTCTAGACCTGAAACAGACGTACATGCAAAGGTAGGATGACTTTCTAGGCATACATCTCGCACCACTTGGATGCAGTTGAGGCCGTTAAGCTTTACATATCCTTAGGTTACCTTAGAGGTTTTCTGTCTAGAAAGACATCCTCCTCCAGGCAATGCATACACCTAGGGTTAATATTATTCTGCCACTAGCTGGAGACCAAACAACATATGTGAAACATTGCCTTTGAAGAAGGTTAAAAAAAGTTTATTTGAGACAGGCTCCAGCCGTGTAGTGGGGACACCTCCTTCCTCCACAGTGAAGTGAGAGGAGAATCTGCATATAACATGACTGAAGACGTACAAAGCCAGAGCTCACTGCAAGCTCTGCTGCATCAGTGAAACCCAAACTGAGGTGAAAAACTACAGTTGCTCCAAACACCTGAAGATATAAAAGAGGAAAGCCATACAAATGCAGAACGTGGAGAGGTAGCCAATACCAGCCAATGTGCCATTCTCTTAGCGAAACATCCCTAAAGTTTGTGAACCATTTGCTGCAAAAATGATACGCTTGGTATGTGTAACACAGACCAAATGCTACAGCAACGGTGTCCTATCAATGCCTCATACTCATGCTTCTAGCGTACCAGCAAAATACTCTACTGATGCTGCAACTAAATGTGGTCTTCCATCCAGCTACCTAGTATTAGTTCACCTTCTGGGTTGTCGTCCCACAACTGCAGCAAATGGGCCATGTACAAACTATGTTGCTTTGGCATACAATCTGCCTTCTTTATAGCAACCTTCCCATGGACAAAACCTACAACTGGCCTACAGTGCTTAAAACAATATGAACAATTACCAATGCAAAACACAGAAGCAGCATATTTTCAGCATTTTAACAAAAATGACATATAAGTATACATAACATTGCTATCTCAGTGATAAAAAATATATTGCGCTAGATATATAGAGAATTAGTACTCGGTTATTACTGTTATTACTTATTTTCAGTATTCTTTGTACTGAAATGCATGCTACAAGGAATGTTTCTGATCATGCAACACTACGATTTTAGTCCAGCTGCTATTTTTTCAGAAATAATTTTAGAGGAAGCAACTGCCGTTTAAGGCAGCAAGTTCCTTCCTGCTTTGGAGAACGAATAAAATAAACCAGGAAAATGACTCAGTAGTGCACGAGTGCGAGAGTAAAAAATAATTGCATCAATGTCAGAGTGAAAGACCATAAAGTGTGAGCTAACTCATCACGTCATTCGCCAATAAGAATGGCGAAAAGACGTCAATGCTTAATACCGCCATCTCTGGTTAGAAGCGATAAATATGGAATGCATTATTTTAAAAAAAAGAGACGGTTATTTCATTTGATGGGTAGAAAAGCAAGAAGAGTTGACAAAAGGGAGACAATGTAATTTAAGATTGTATTCTTTTTTAGTCTTTTAAAGTCTTTACTGCAGTTTTATGGTGAGCAAATCTTACGGCTCATGTAGAATCAGCAGGTAAGCAAAGAGGAGGGCCTGCAAAATGAAAGTACATGAAAGTAAATGTATAAATAAAGTCAAAAGTATGTAACTTTTAGCAGCTTTTCAAGCTTTGACATACATTTTTCTTGGGTACATAATAGTGGTTATGGTAGGAAAATATGTGCTATATTGCTAGTTTTAGCTTTTACACTACTGGTTATTGAATGAAACAGCATTTTTGAGCTGTAAAAGTCAGTAGCTCCCTGGTGTTGTTGAGCAATGCTCAATGTAGGTTGAGATGTTCCTCTGAAACAGCTGATGGCAGACAAGCTGACTGTATGAGTGCTTGTCAAATTTCCTATAATGACTTTTCTCTGTGACTGGGTAAATTTTTTTTTATACTTATTTTATCAAAGAACCTGGAAAACAAAATAAATAGCACAAAATGTATTATTTGGAAATTCATTTGAATGCAACACATCTCTGGGATGAAAGCTTCTGGAGAAAGCTCAGGAAAAGGGACCTAGGGGGTTGGGGTTGATTTTGGAGAGATGTGGCAGGCTCACATCAACGTCCCTCAAGGTTCAGCGTTTCTTTTGTTGTGCTACTATTTGGCTACTGTTGCGAGCAAAACACTGACTACCGAACAGTCACAAACAAGACTAACTCCATGCAAATACTAAAAAAGAAGAAGTATAACTGAAGTAGACCTGACATGGTGGAGAAAAGGTGGGGGGACCAAGGACTGAAATTTAGGTTGCTGCATATTCTTTTTCTCCTAAAGCTTTTCTGTTGTCATGAATCCACTGGCATCCTCCTCTCAACCCCTTGCCACCTTCTAAACCATGACATGGCCTTCACAATGGTGGTTATACATCCGTGAGCATCTTGGTTATATTGACGTAGTTGGTATTGGCCAGCGTGCAGTTGGCTGTTTTGAGGTTCTCCTCCCGGAAGTCCTCGCTGCTGTTGTTGACTGCTTCCTGTATCTCCATATAATCCGATTTGCTCATGGTGGAGCCACTCCGGCTCTTCTTCAGGTCCTCTGTGGAATCTGCTTTGGGTGGAGCCTGCAGGTACTGAGCTTGTTCTTCACCCTCTGTCTCACGGTGGTAGAAGTAGTTGAAGTTGGAGACAATGACAGGCACTGGCAAGGCAATTGTCAGCACACCAGCTATAGCACAAAGTGATCCTACAATCTTTCCCCCAATGGTGGTGGGGACCATGTCACCATATCCAACGGTGGTCATAGATACTACTGCCCACCAGAAAGCATCAGGAATACTGATAAACTGGGATTCAGCTTCATCTGCTTCAGCAAAATAGACAGCACTGGAGAAGAGGATGACTCCGATAAAAAGGAAGAAGATGAGCAGCCCCAGTTCCCGCATGCTAGCCTTCAGTGTCTGGCCTAGGATCTGTAGGCCCTTAGAGTGACGGGATAACTTGAAGATTCTGAACACCCTGACCAGCCTTATAACTCTCAGGATGGCCAGTGACATAGCCTGTTGTCCTTGCTGACCATCCTCTGGTTTCTCTGCAAGCTCTGTGCCCAGAGTTATGAAGTATGGGATGATGGCAACGATGTCAATAATATTCATGATGTTTACAAAGAAGCCTGCCTTGCTGGGACAGGCAAAAAAGCGTACCAGGAACTCGAAGGAGAACCATATAATGCAGAGGGTTTCCAGGATGAAAAAGGGGTCGGTGAAGTATGTAGACTGGTAGCTGGAGGTGGTGTTTGAGGGCTGATACACCTTGTGCATTTCTTCCTCATCATTTCGAAAAATAGGCAGGGTTTCCAAGCAGAAGCTTACTATAGAAATAAGAATGACCATCACAGATATTATAGCAATAATCCTAGCAGGACCTGAGCTCTCAGGGTACTCAAAGAGAAGCCACACCTGCCTCTGAAACTCATTCTCAGGCAATGGCCTCTCCTCTTCCTTGATAAAGCCTTCATCCTCCCTGAATATCTCAATTGCCTCCTCACCCAGCTCATAGAATCGTATCTCCTCTGAAAAAATGTCCAGAGTCACATTAACAGGTCGCCGTAGCCTCCCTCCAGATTGATAGTAGTAAAGGATGGCATCAAAACTGGGGCGATTTCGGTCAAAGAAATATTCGTTTCTGAGGGGGTCAAAGTAGCGCATCCTTTTCTTGGGATCCCCGAGCAGTGTCTCGGGGAACTGTGAAAGGGTTTTGAGCTGTGTCTCAAAACGTAAGCCTGAGATGTTGATGACAACCCTCTCACAGCACTCATGGTCTGCCTCAGGGTCATAGTCCTGCGGGTGGCCCGGATGGGCTGCTGCTTCATCAGAAGGGTCCCCAGTGGCTACGGTCATTCTGTCAGGAGGTAGGACAGTGTAGTAAGGCCTGGAGTTTTCTGTGAAGCCTGTGGTCTAGCCTAGCAGAAAGGGAGTGCTAAGCACTGTGATAGCTGATGGTACCAGGCTGTTGCACAGGTAGAGCTGAAGAACACAGAAGTAAACAAAACACATCTCAACATAAAATTACTGAGAGACATTTAATGTATGAAATGAAAAGCTTTACAATTTGTAATATTTGGTAAGTGACAAATATTGCTTGTTATAGAGCAGACTAAAATGCAAATACTCCTATAAATGATATATTGGCAAAGAACCTAGACAATTTCTAAGTACTGGCTTGCTTCACGTAGCTAAATAAACATAAATTTCATAGCTGTGTGTTCACTGTCTTGGGAAATATAAGCAGTTTTTTATGGGATAACGATATAATCAAAAGTGAGAAATGAGGAAACATCCATATGTGAGTAGATAGGACCTAGAAACACTGACCTTAAACTGCCAAATCAGCAGCAAAGCCCAGAGGTGAACATTTTGTGAATCAGGCTTTGCCCTGCTGTACAACAGCTCTGCCAGACACACTGCATTTGTGCCAAACTAGAGTTTCCCTAGGGTGCAGTGACCCCCTGTGAAGCTGCCTCAGCGGTACCATTGTAAAACATACGTATCCCATCACTCCCATAAACACTGCACGCGAAAGCATATTTGCTGTCAAAAATGTTCCAGCACGAAAAAACTACATGTGCCACAGACAATCGCACAACAGTTTAATAAACCTGCTCTGTATGTTTATTTAATAATCTAAATGCTGAAACTTGTGCTTCCAAGGCTAGAAAGGCGCTTAAAATTTTCAGGAGCATCACATCAAAACTAAAAAGGAACAGCATTTTATGTCATTATTAAACTCTGTCTGTCCAAGCCTTTTCACATTCATTTGAAACCGAGATACATGTCAGAAAATGAGTACTATTCTTAGAAACAGGAACGTTAGAAAATGTTTCTTCTTTAGGCTCCTACAAGGTGTCTGTATAAAACTGATAGAGATCCGACAAAAATGAAATTTGTAAATAAAAGAGAAACTTCATCTGTTAATTTAATTCTGCAGCAAAGAGGCCTTGTGATCAAATTATTATATTTTTTTTCTCTTTAGGTTTGCATTCTTATGCAAATATTCTTATTCTTTCTACATCTTTGCTAATTTGCTGTTTCGACTATGACAATTACCGGTCCAAGGGTTATCACACTCTTCTGCAAAGGGGTCAACTTTTGGAATTAGTTTCGGCGTTAAGTCAGAGCATTTGCTCTGCCTTCTCCTCCAATTAGATCCGATTCAGACGTTCATTCGGTCAAATCTCCATGAGCTGGAAGAGAACAGAAACTTACTGTAAATCAGTGGTTATGGAAACCCAAGGGTGCAGTTTGCTGATCCTTGTGTTTAGAAAAGTCTTGACTGTCCGCACCAATTCACAGACATGGGTGGAGAAGTCAGAGGTGGCTTCGGTGGTACCTCTGAAAGTCACAGTTAGTCCCTCAGATGCTGTTTACACTGTGGGCAGGAGCCGTGGTAAGATGGAGATGCGGGAATCTCCTCCAACCCTCTAACAGATGGTGGCTGGGTGGAAAAAAACAGTAGGACGAACTGGGGTGGAGAAAGACAGTAGAGTCGAGCGCTCTATCTTTACTCCTGCGGCTGCTTCTACCATTCCGAAAAAGAAGCAAAGATCAGCAAAAACCAGGCGTCCCCAGTGTCCTTAGGAGATGTGACGTCGCCTGCAACAAACAGCAGCAAAGGTGGTCCTCATACTGTATTCAGAGGCAACATCTGCAAAGGGACGAGCGAGGGGAGGCTGCAGGGAGGCGTTGCATTTGCCATGTCTTTACATAACATCTCTGGTCAAGGCTTTTAGACCGCAGCCGAATTAAAATGCACATTTCTGGGGGTATAAAATTCCGCAGTCCTCCAGGATGTGATTTGTTGGGGGAGCTGCTGTTTTCTCCCCCTCCCCACCCCCCCACCCTCAAAGTTTAACCCATTACATTGTGAGATACTGGCGTGTTGTCCCTAAGGCGTGACAAATCGGCGACATGTAACCCCACTGTATAGTGCCAGGCGTCGGGTACCAACGCGTCCCTTCAAAGACATTAATTACCACAAATTCGCCGTTTTGTGATAATTTCACATTGTCGCACTCGCGTGCATGCATCGCAGGCAAACGGTTTCATTAAAAAAAGATATATATATTAAAAAAAAACTGACATCTTTTATTGTCGTGCACACATCATTTTTTTCTCCTTAAAATGCAAGCGATGTGAGTGCAAGTGATCCGACTGCGCGCCACCTAAGGGGGGGGGTCCACAGTGACATGCTCAAGCCATGACTGCCGCGCTCCAGCAGCCGCTCGGGTTCGCATGCAATCTCACGATGAGGGGAAGCATTCGAATGATCCAAAGTCGTAGGCATTGCATCAAAAACGGACATGCACGGAAAGACGAGTCACCCTTGTTTAAGCCGTGCGCGCGACGCTAACGGATGGTCCCCGCGTCCGCTCTCACGCTACTGTCCGCCTCCTTTACCGGCGGGACGGCGCCGCCTCGAGTCCCGCTACTAGAGCGCGCGCGATCCCGCACTGTCCGCACCTTTCTCCCCGATAAAAAAAAAAAGCAGCAGTTAAAGCATTTGCTTCTCAAGTCTGCAGTCGCTAGGTGCCGCGCATACAAAGAGACTGGCGGGCTGAAGAAAGAGCGAGCGAGCGACCCGACCAGCGCGTCCCCGTACCGCCGTTCACCTTCCCGCAGCGGGGGCAGTTTAAAGGGGACGCTGCACCGCCACACTCACACACTCAGCCCAGTGCTGGATTTAGTTTTGAACGCGAGCTATGTATAAAACACATCCATCGAAAACATTATTATTATTATTATTATTATTACTAGTAGTATGTAGCTGTCGCCTTTGTGCAAGCGGACCTGCAAATTTCATATATTTCTGCCATAAGATACATTTTTCCACCTTACCGTTGAACTTCTGTAATAATGTTGTAGTACTACATACAAAACGTGACATAATAATAATATAATAATAAGAAGAAGTAAAAGATGCATAGAAGGAGGAGACATTTGAACTTTAATCAGTCTCACACTTTCTTCTGGTCACTTTATTTGAAGACTTGTAATGTAATACATAATAAACACATACACGTTTCCTAAAAATCTCATGGCTCTGCGGACCCTTTTCACAATTGTCACTTATCGTTTGATTTTGCATTATGTACATTGTTTTTGCCTTGTCTAAAGACCATTTTGTATTTTTCGTATTACAATGAGTATTCAGAGTGCTCACATTTCTGTTTTCAAACGGAGAGAATGAATAAAGTTCAACCGCTACCAAGTTCTTTCCACTCTTTTCTTGACAGAATCGTGAAGGTTTATAAAATGCAGAGCATCGCAAGTGCCCCCACCCCACCAGACCCCACCTCACCTCCTGAGACAATGATGACTCCTGGCACATAATTACAGGACTGGCAAATCCTTCCCATAATGCACCAGGCAGCTTCCAAGGCCACTGGCAGCGCAGCCAGCCAGCCAGCAAAGCGAGGTGGAAAAGAAAATACCCTTCACACCATTTGTACTCGTTCACATTATCTCAGCCTTCACAGCACCATCCATCCAAAGCTAAAGCTTGTTTACGAATAAGTCTGAGGTCACCAAAGCGGTTCTGTTAAGCTCCCTCCAAGGGAACGTGTTACTACTGAATATCCTTGTGAGTGACCATCCCCTTCAGCAACCTTGTTATTGTTTGATATAGTAGTCACTTTGATATTTACACTACTATTTATTACAATAAACCTTACGTACTTAACTGCAACTGAAATGAGTTCCTTGCAACTACCAACAATACAAATTAAACAAGCAGCATGAAGCAACTCTGACAGCAAACCAGCATGTATGAAGCTTCTAAATTTCTCCCATTTAAATAAAGTTTTTGAACACTAAATTCCGTTACTCATTATAACATATTCATGTGGCAATTGTGTACTGATATTACCACTCCGTGTCATTCCGTGTTTTGGATCTTATGTTAAGGGCTCTTGAGGCATGTCAGGAAGGGTGCTATACGTAAATAATCTGAACTGAAGTGAATTTGTCTCAGAAAACCTTAAGGCAAAAAAATGTCAAGAAGAATGAAAGATCACCATCTTGGGATGTCAGTCTTTATATAGATAGAAGAGTGCTGTTCTAATGTTCCAGTATGACTAGAAAGTGTGGCACCTTCAGAGTAAAGTGTTGAGTAAGAGACATGTCCTTATGAAGCCACACAGAGGGACAACTCATAGGAACACTGATGCTCCACCCAAGGAGCAGCCAATCATCATGGCTTCTTTCCTCTGCACATTGTTAACAGTCCAATGATCGAAAAGGCATAGCTAACAGGTTTAAATTGTACATCCCTAGTTGGCACGAGTTTAAAAAAACACCTTCTCAAAATATCTCGTTTCAGCACGTACCTACGGACTTACGGTAACTCCGGCCCCCCACTGACAGAACTGAAAGATTTCTCAGGAATGTGCAGTAAGGACATCGGTTCCCAATAATAAAACAAGCTGAGGAGATACTTTCATTCTCATATTGTCATTTCTAGCTCAGCCATGGAACCGGTTTTTTTCCAGCCTCTTTTTTCCAAGGAGAAAGAGGAAAAATCTATTGACCAAAAAGTACCAGGTTCAAAAACTGCAAGTCAGCATCAGATCAATATAGTCAAAGTTCATAGTCCAGTTGCCCTTTGGGTGATAGAGGGCATTGTCCCTAAGAACTAAAAAAGCACTTGTTTGATTGTTGGTCATGTCCTATTCTGGACATCTCACAGATTAAAAAAAAAACTGTGCTGGCAGTCTTCTCAGGCTCGTTCTGCACATTTTAGGGCAAGGTTTTGTCAAGGAAGCTTGTTGGGGGCTCCCAAAACAGGGATTCTTTAATAGTCCGGCATGGGTCTAAGGGAAATTTTACTATTATCACATAGAATTGTCACAGTCTTCAGAGAATAGTACTGCACCTGGAATTTGAACCTTTATTGGAAAAATACATTTGTCTGTGAATAAGCATCCATTTATACCATTACTTTGGGTTTTTGCTGAAGAGCAATAATGCACGCTTTGAAGGCTGACATATTGAGAACATTAACACATTGTTCTGCACACTAACATGATGTTTATGAATTTGCTTCAATAGGCAAGACAAAAACTGACTCAAGTGCAGTTTCAGCTTGTACACATCATCAAGTGATCATTTATGAAGGGTGTTAAGCATGTACAGAAAGACTGTTCATTTAAGAAAACACACATTTCTCTTGTTTTCGGCAGGTCATAAGTTCAGTTACTTAACCATTATGGCAGCTAATACTACTGTGCATGTGTTGCATAGTGGTGCTCACTAGGAAGCGCAGTGTTACTGAATCGCCCCCTGTCATTGTGGCAGCGGATGCGACAGTGCCACTGCAGAGCTGTAACGGCTCACTGGTGAGCTGAGCGGAGCCGCAACAGCGGGGCTCACTGCAGTGTGCTGCAACATAACGCAGAGGTCACACACGATGACAAGGGCAGGAACATCTATCCCTCATGCACAAATCCAGTGGCCCACATTCAGTTGTATTAATTCACATGTGATAATATCATAAATGTGTGATTCATGATGCTTTTCCCACATAAGGTGCATGTTCTGTTAGCGAAAGCAGAATCAAAATATTGAAATAGAATGTGCATGAGGTTGTCAGACAGGGAGGGTGTGAAGACATTATGACTGTTAAAGCTGGAGATGGCGAATAGGGTGCCACTCGCATGCCTGGGAAACAGATACTGTATTCTGTCTAGAGCTGTATGTGTCGAAAATGGTCACTGTTGTGCAGCTGCAGAAGACTCTCGAGTTCTACATATTAGAGAGAGCAACTAGTGAGTAACCTTCCTTCTAGTATTCATACTATATACAATAGGTGTAAAAACCAGGGGCAGGGTTACCACTTTATAGCCATAACTGTGATAGCCCTGGAAAATCCAGATGTGGGAAATGTGCACTATTTTAAAATATCCTTACAGAAACAGTCTGCA
This sequence comes from Arapaima gigas, assembly GCA_900497675.1. Lineage (NCBI taxonomy): Eukaryota > Metazoa > Chordata > Actinopteri > Osteoglossiformes > Osteoglossidae > Arapaima > Arapaima gigas. Next base: position 25,136 of record UFQX01000656.1, read on the forward strand.
TCTAAGTCAATTTTTGGTCATTTGTAAACCTTTTAATACTTAATCTTCTTCTACTTCAAAAATATGAACTTCCTTCAAAGTTCCTCTTCCAGCAGTACAACTGTCACTGAACGGGGATGCTATGAAAATATCCTTCATCTTGCAAATGTGGAACAGCATCTTTCTAAATGGGGAAAGGTATACTCACACATGTAGAAAAAATATTGATTAGAAAAGTCAACGTGGTTTCCCGTTCATGCTAAATAGACCCACCACACAATCATTAGATTGACTAGGATGTGTCTGTTAATACATCTGTTAATTTTTAAAACAAGTGCAGAAAACAAAATCTATGGAGAAGCAGCAAAGAAACTCAACTAGCACAGCAACATCACACTTTTTCTTTGTTCATCTCATGTAATTTGCGCCTCTGTCACGTTGCAAACACTATGATCATCATTTCTCTCTGCAACACACACACACACACACACACACACACACACACACACACACACACAGCTATATCAAAAGAATCAGCATCTGTTTTCATCACCTTCAGTCCTACCTTGCTGCCATGGAAACTTCATGTGGAGGCAGCACTTTGATAACTTCACACTGGCTAAAGAGGGGGATGCTGCATCAGACAGATCTTCCCTCGCTGGGCCGGGCCATGAGGTGAGCCTCCAGCTGGGTGACTCAGCACTTTACAGACATGGAGGCACAGTGGAACTGCTCTAATAACACAAACTTTGGCAGAATGAAAGCCTTGGCCCCACATTGCTGGTATCATGGACAGGTCACAAGCTCTACAGACTACTACCTTTTGCCTCATTTAACAAAAATTTTAAAATAAAGTTTTAACAGTTTTTAGTCTTTTAAATATTAGCACATTATGCAGCAAAATGCAGTGTTTGCCACACACTATTCTCAATATACTTCAAAGTGAAGCAGTCACCACAAAGCACCAGAAAATAAAAGGTAGCAAGCGAGGACACGGACGTCTCTGTCATTGTCTTTAAAACTAGCCTAAAAAGCTGCTTTTTCAAACGTGTTTTAGTAGCTCATTCCATTTGATGCATTCACAAGATTCTGTTTTTTTCCTCTCTTTTCTTTATATCCCTGAACACCAGTCCTCCACACTGCTGCCTCCTTGACAGGTCACCTTCTGCCTGTAGGCTGCCAACAACAACCAGTGAGTTCTGCTGTCAGAACTTTATCACTGCAATCTACATATGGATTAGTAACCATCCGCTTAAACAACACTTTTAAAGGGTGTGTCCCTACCTTAACAGATATAGTAACCTTTATATAAGACATATCCTCACAGGTCCTCTGTCAGCACTTCGAATGCCCAGGAGGGGAGGGCACAAGTACTTGAACCCCTAGAGGTTCATTTTTCTCTCTTTATTCACAGGTGGAAGTTTATTATTAACATTTTTTTGTGTTCTTCTCAGTTGGCAGCCTGCTTCTCCAAACATTTACCTTTACATGGTGTTTGAGAAAAGGGGAAAAAAACCTGCACCATTCCCTTCTTCTCACTGTAACCTTCCTTGGCTTTTGTTAAAGATCTCCGTCCCCCTGGCTGGGACAGTGCTGTATAAATATAAACTGAGTGAAGTTAAATTGAGCTTGGTTGTTGATTCAAGCCCTGACTGTGGTTGTAGAACCACTGATGTAGCTATTCACCCTAAACTGTTCTAGTGAAAATACCCCGAGCAGTACTGTGAACCGTTTTGGATAAAAACAGCAACATATTAATAATAAAAACATACTGTGATGCAACCATCAGACAGAGGGACACAACTTTCAGAATGGTAACCGCAAGCCAAAAACTGTTACTGGAGCAGTCCTACCTCTTATTACAAGTCCCAGCAGGTTCTAGCAATGGCACAGAACACAGCTATTAGCTCAATAACCCTGTGCAAAACATCATACATCTCTTGGACCTTTAAGCCACTCATAGAGTAGCCATGACAAACACTAGTAGCAGATTCACAAGACATTCTGTCAATATTTTGCCTCAGTCTGACACACCATATAAAGTGATTTTTGTCTCTGTTGAGGAAGTCTTGTTAAAAACTAATGGTTCAAATCTTGGTTCAATCCATACATGTTGTAACACTCTTTCATCACTAGATATAAAACCCTGAGGAAAGTCAGCAGACTACACAGTAGCAATACCAGACCAAGGATCTTACAGGTCACCTCACATCCCCCACTGAGCTCAACCATGCCTCACCTTGTCCCAGGGACACACACATGCACATAAACGCACACACTCCTCTCACCAGCACCTCAGTGATGAAAAAAGGGTATGTGCTACACCCAGCACACTGAGCCCAGTCCTGCCGCAAACTCCTCCTTCCCAGCGTCTGTCCCAGCACAGATGGTGCTCAGGAAGCGTTGGTACAGCATTCCCCACAGCCTCCTGCTGAATTGCTGGCTTTGTTGGCAGCCCAGACCTCTGAGACACAAAACACTCCCCCATCTCCCTGCAGAACCCCTGACCGCAAAAACATTTTGCCTGTCCTCTAACAAAACTGTCAGCAGCCCGGCTCCTGTGTCAGTAGAAACCGTCCCCTTGAATGTCTGAATTTTCCAGTGAAGACTTTTCTGACAGGAGAAACATTCCCATATGTGAACTTGCAGGTGGTCTCTCCTTCTTACAGGAGAAACATCCTTTAGCCATTTGTTCATTTTCTGGCCGGTCAAGACCCTGATACAGGGGCTCTTTTCAGCAGTGACAACAATTATTACTGGAGCAGGACCACAATGGGCTTGTAAGAAATATGGCTGCCATGTTTTCGGAACTCTAATAAAAGGTGTTCAGACTGGATGATGCTTAATTCCCTTGTGGCTGTAATAGAGAACAAAGAGCACAAGGATTCACAGAAAGTGCTGAATTTGCCAGGACAAGCAGGTCACAGTGAAAGGCGATGACAAGTTTTGTTACCCAGAAGCCCAATACACACTTAAATGCAATTTTCCGCAGAATTACCACTAGCTACAATCCAAATTAAGCAGTGGTGCGAGTTTCATGCATTATTTAATTTAGGTTACATAACTGTAACCTGTATTTGAACACTCTTTTAACATTTCAACTTTTTATAATCAAAAAACCAGTGTTCAGTGTTTTGCACTTTTTTTCTGCCGTGATAAAAAATAAACCTGCAACTGGGTTAACTACTTCAGTTCAACGTCTCCTGTCAGCACCTCTTTTCCCCTTGGCGTTGCTGTTCTGATGATGATACACGAGATGGAACATTATGGAATATTGCCAGTCCTCCAGTGAGGATAAAAATAAGATAGAAGTGTTGCTTGTCTGTGCCCCTTTGCATCGAGGGGGTTGTTGGAGGGTGGGCGCCGCAGTGCACCTGGTGCTCTGAGCCACAGAGAGTAGAGCCCCCTTCAGCACTTCTGTTTCTGCACCTGCAATTGAAACACGATAGACACTGAGGGGGGGGGGGGGGGGTTG
>UFQX01000656.1:28658-56330 GCA_900497675.1 Arapaima gigas
GGGGGGTTGCTGAAGGAGGAGGTGGCACACCAGATGAAGACAATAACCTTCTCGACCTACAGCACGCTGGAGTGTCAGTTTAGAGACAGGGCCAAAGGCAGTAAATTTAATTTGCCCTGCAGGTGGCAGCATTCCAGTAAACATTTTGCACATCAGTATAATCTTATTGCTTGTAGTGGAGGTTGGGGTTGCTAAATGCTACGTTCCAGAGATGCTTGTAATTCCTGTACTTTGGCAAACAGTTTAATGGGCTTTAATGATAGAGTTCGTTGCCTTACGAGGAAATTTGGGGGTGGGCAATCATTCAAATGTTCACCCAGAAAGACAGTAACAATACCACGTGATTTATGTCCACTGGGCAGTCGTGGTACTGTAAGTGGCTAAGAGTAAAAAAACAAAACACTGAGATGCACCTTTTCTGTCTAGTGGAAGAAAATACTAGAGGACCTGTTACCTTAGAACAGATGGAACAGCTGCCAGGACATTTTAGGCAAAAGGTGTTAATTAGTGTTAACAAACTCAGCATGTGTTCTGCACTAGAATTCCATCAGAAAAATACCTGATGTCACTATGTGACTCTCTGGCAGGTGAAGAAATGGGAGAAAAGACATGTTGAGAAGCTTGAGCTGCAAGGACAATGCTGCTGCACTTTGCTTGCACCAAACCCTTCTGTTGGTTCTCTGGCTTCTGAAAGCATGCTGAGAGGTTTTGTTGTTTGTGAAAACATAAAAAAGGTGAAAGCTGCTACCCAAGCACTCATATACAGTACTGTGCAAAAGTCTGAGGCATGCAACTTCAATGTGTGTGTTGAGAAGTACAGGTAGAGTCTTATCTACCATCAGGGAGGTTTCTGGTTGGTCCCAAATTCATCCTACAGCCTGAGAATGACCTCAAACACCCAATCTCAGTCATACACAACTATCTTCAGCAAAAAGAAGGAATCCTGCAACAGATGGTATGGTCTCCACAGAGCCCTGATCTCAACATGATCAAGTCAGTCTGGGAGTACATGCAGAGACAGTCAAAGTCTGCAGAAGAACTGTGGCCAGTTCAGCCTCAAAATGTTTGGAAGAACCTACCAACCTCTACCTTAAACTGCATGCAAGTTTGCATAAGAGAATTGATGGTGTTTTAAAGGCAAAGGGTGGTCCCACCAAATATTCATGGTGATTGAGGTTTTTTGTGTCTGCTGCACTTTTTAGAAGGTTCATTGATTAATAAGTATTCATGGCATTATTTTTGGAACCGTCCTCGCGTTATAGCATTTCCCCCACAGGTGCCTAAGACTTTTGCACAGTACTGTACATGCACATACAAGCTGTGAAAAATATGTGCAGGTATTGGGTGCTATTCTTCATCATAACTCATTTGGTCACAAAAGGAATGCATCATGATGATGATGATGATGATGATGATGATGAAATGTGACTGGCAATTGGTCACAAGGCAGTGAGGTGACAACAGACTACGAGAAATAATGGCTCTAGGACAAAACCAGCCATGGAGGACAAAAAGCAAAGATTACATAAAAAGACCCTAAAGAGCATTAAACATTTTTATCACAGCAAGGTGTGTAGAAAAAATAAAATGCGTCACTGTGTTATGGTGCTACAACAACCACATAGTTCTGTAACTGGAAGCTGACAACTGCCTATCACTGCCAGCGGGATCAGTAAGCATAGATAACAGGCCCAGATAAAACTTTAACATGGACATAATATGTCAGGTCTACCTTGACAGATATACTGGTGTTTTGTATGTTTGTGCAAATCCAGGTGGGCGGAATAGAATAGAATAGAATAGAATAGAATGCCCAGGAGGGGTGGGAATCCACTGAGACTTTGTCACCTGAGGTTCAATCTTCAGCCCTTCTTCTGAGTTGGCAGTTTTGTTGTTTTCCTCTCTTCAGCTGTTAGCTGGCTTATCTTGATAAATTATAACTGCTGTATTTGCTGGTTTAGAAAATAATAACCTATATTTTCTCATTTTAGTCCCTTCTTAACATCTATTATTTTAGTTTTACTTTAGTTTCTTTATTATATAAATTGCTTCATCTGTAACTTTGTGCATTCCCTCTGCTGGTCTTCAAAAAATTCAAGAAAAAAACATTTTCAAAATGTTAAAAAAAATGTTAAAATGCCTAGAACCGCATGATAAATTCTTGCACACTGAGAAACTCAAACACTGCAGTACTCTTGTTGGTCTTCAGGTTGCTAACTGAACCATGTCTAATAACAAAGAAAGATGTGAATTTGAAATAATGTTGTCAAAGGTCAGAATTCCAGTTATCTGAGTATCGTGGGATGCTTGACCTACTGTATTAACAACCTTAGCTGCTCCTTTCTGAAACAGTTTTATCAGGCAGCATGATCTGGTGGACGTTTTAAAAATAGATTTTTAATTACTCCATTGAATGTATGTATCTCTAGATAAGTATTCAGAAGGCAAGGGTTGACAAATTAACCATAAACAATGTTTATGGTGCACTTCTGAGAAACTTCTGTGCTATTAAGTAAAAACAAGCAAGGTCGGACCCTTTGCTAAAGCAGCAAATGGGGAACAAATCAAATGAACCACCATGTAATTTCTAAAGGCATTTATGCTTCCTTCAGCAAAAACCATGCTGTGTATATTTATTGTAAGTGAAACCCATCCATCCTTAGTGGTTATGAGCGACTCAGTGTTCAGGTCAATAGTATGCAGTAGAATCCAGAACCACTGAATGCATTTCTGCACCTTATTGGGATGATGTCAGAAACTGAGTTTTTTTTTTAATTAAATAAAAGACAAAAGAAATTTTGATTGACAAACATATGCATACTTGTGGGTGTGCAGGTTTTCTCTATGGAGAAGACCACACCTGCACTGCAATGAACCAGTCGTCACGGTTCCTTCCACTGCAGTTTGTCAGTCATAGCACACATTTGTGCTTTGGGGCGGCACGCAGGCTGCTCTCACACGCCAGCTCCGCCTACAGTCACTACGACTCACGCTAGCGCGACCGTAAGAACTGCACAACACACAAGGCACTCACACACAGACACTCAGAAAATTTCCCAGCGATCAGTATAAAGTAAAACACGCTGATCCTTCACCGCTGCGTTATAGTTCTCATCCAATCTAATGTACATTTACATTCATTCATACACACACTTGCCAAAAGCAATATGAACAATTCGCCACTGTGTTGCATAATAAAGATGTTTATACTGCTACCGTGATTTAAATCAACGGAGGAACAATTACACTCATTCACTCACTTATGGTAAACTGCTTGTCCTTGTTGATCTCAAGGGGGACCAGAACCTATTTCAGAATCACTGAGTGTTAAGCTGGGAAGGGTACATGCTGGACGGGACACCAGTCCGTCACGGGGCAGCCACCCATGCACACGGTGACACACTATGGGCAATTTAGAGTCCCCAGTTAATGTGGAAGAAAAGAAAAGTGACTGTGGGTGGGAAAATCGGTGCACCTGCAGAAAACAAACACAGGCATGGGGAGAATATGCAAAGTCCACACAAATTCAAACAAAGCCATACCTGAACAGCCCAAGTGCTATGAGGCAGCACTGTGACCTGCTCCACGTAACCCCCCCTCCCTGCCCACGTAACAAGTGACAATTGAAATGTAATTGTATGTGTCATTCAGCAAAAACCCACTGACAGCTTTCATGTAGTAGCTATTTTAGGATAAATCTAAATATTTTCTTTGGCCAGAAATATGTGTATAATCACTGATGAATTTTTCTTTCCAACTGGTTATGTCATGTGAGAAACAAACAGAAAATGAAAAAAAGAAGCTAAAATGGGGCTGTGTGGTACACTTCTGATGCATAAATGAGAACATGTGTATATGTGATACAAATACATAAAGTCACAAGATAAAAAGATACCAATGCATGAATGTTTTAGATCATCAGAAGAGGGAAAGAATTATTACAATTATTGTCAAATTATTATACACACAGGCCAGGTATATAGCCGGGGAAAACAACGCAGTGTGTGGTCATGTCTAGAGCATCACTAGGGTCACATGAAAGAAATCAGCCTGTCAAGCCGATAGTGAACTGCAACACAAATTCTACACTGAAACTCGTACTTGATCTGCTGGAATAACCTGCCAAGAAGCTCCCTCACGCTGTTTGCCAGAAACCACACAAAACACACACTTCTGCGCAGCCAAGATGACACCCACACGGTTCACACCCACACTGTGGGATGTTTTGGTGCACCACATGTACCACATGATGCACAGTTGACTTATCGTTTCTCCACCTCTGACTTATTATTTTAGTCAGTTGTAGGTCGTTTTACTGCAAAACACAAAACTTTACAATTACATGTTTAAATGTGACCAAAAAAATGCATTTGCCAGTTAAAAAAACACAGTCCTTCCTTCTCTATTTTAACCCTTCTGCTGGACACCTGATGTATAGTGTGTATCTGGTATACATGTAAAACTTTATACACACCTATATGAAGGTCAATCAAAAATACTATGAATTTTAGTCCGTCCTCAGAACTGGAAAAAATCTTTGTATTTTTTGATCACCCCCTTGTATATATTAATTCCTTTAACACCCTTTTTTTCTCTCTGGGTGGCGTCTTTCATCAGACTTGGCCCAGGAGTTTGAGGGTACAGTACAGCATACGTGTATCTTGTTTAAATAATACAAACCCAACATACATGCACCTATCAGAGTAAACATAAGGTTTTGTGTGACTTTGAGAAACCACCCTAGCAGACAACCCAGACAAGTCCATATTTACCAGCTGCACTGATCAGTAAGGATCAGTAAGGACTAGTGGGTTGAATTGTGGTGAAAATTGCAGGGGGTCACACCCGGAGAGGGTCCATAAAAGGTTTGTTTGTTTCTTTTTTCTTTTTGTCTGTCTGTCTGTCCTTCTGTTTGTTTGTTTGTTTTTTTAGGGAGAGTTGCAGAGTCATATTTTCAAGGAAGCCAAGAATTCCTGCACCTCTGAAATCTGCCTTCGAAGTTTCCTCACCACCTTTACCATTATTACATTTTTAATGCATCTACCGTAAAATAACACAACCTCCAAGTGCTGAAAGCTGTACTTAGAGAAATAATGCGTGTACAATGTATATACATCACCGTAACAGCAGGCTGTTTTGCAGCTCTTTCTTTACCAGGATAGTGATGTTGTTCCTTACTGCTCTGTCAGCGAGAAAACACAGGATTATTGCCAACTCTAAAATGGTAAGAATAGGCAATATAATGGGGAAAATAATCTTTTCATATAATTCATGATAACACACGGACTTCAGTGCGAGAGGCTAGGAGACCTGTAATGCTGAGTTACATGCATCGAGTATTGATGTGCAAACAGCACAGTGTTTTCCATTCAGAAACACACGCAACTCTGTTTGTTGGTGAACAGCAGCCCCTTGCGTGTTTCTCACGTATGGCACACTGTCGCCGCCACGTATTTCTTTGTACAAAATGACAGTATTGTCGCGCTGGTACCTTCAAAATGTACATAATACGAATTCAACATTTCTTCGAGAGACAATCGTTTATTTGGTCATTATAGATTCGCAGTGAATTTTACTCCATTTTTAAAGATTACTTTAAATATTTCAGTGAGCTCATCATAGTCCTCATTTACTATTGCACATATCGCTCCTGCTGACTGTTTTAGTCTTAATGCAGACCAGTTCACAGATTTGTAGTACAGTAAAGTCACACCGGCACGTACGGGCACACGTCCGTGTGTACGTGCGAGTGTGTGTGTCACACTTCAGCGTCAAAATCTGTGATGGTTTGAGATTCAAACTCTCGTTTATCTGTAACTCATTCGATGTGCAGGTCAGCTTTCTGAACCATCTGGAAGGTTTCTGCAGAAACGGAGGAAGATGCCATGGCAACATTAGCGGGGTTACCCAGGAAACTGCGGTCGCTATGGAGACTGCGTCACGAGGCGGGATTAGTGGCATCCATTGAAAGGCGGGTTTGGCTCCGATCTTCCTCATTCTGCATGTTTCTCATATGTACAGCAGGAGTGCAGCTTTTGTCCTCACTTCCAGGCTCAGAGCCGGACGTCTGTATACGGAGCCGTTTAAACACAACTATTGGTGGACAATACGAGCAGCACGTGTCAGTGACGGCATTTTTCTTGCAAATCAAATTAAACGCACATCTGCCAAACACGCACGTTGCTTTTAACAGACATCATATATACACAGATTACCTTTTGTGAGCAATAAGGCAAGACGTGTATTAACCTTTTAATGAACACAGGAAAAAAAACTCTGATTTAACCCACGTAAAACTAAATACGTTCCTAATGGTAGGATTTTGTTCTGGAACTATTGCACGAGTGGAAATTAAACTCGAAGGGTTAAATACATTCCATATCTGGTACGTTGCTCCAGGTAAACTAACACTAGTACCTGTCCACTGCCGTATGTTTCCTTCGTTCGTTTCTTCGACCGGTAACACATTGATTGGTTAAATGCTGTTATAAAGACACTTCAAATACGAAGTAAATCCGACGTTACAGACACGGTAAACACTGACGGTCAACGTGGTCTCTGCGGATCACACCACACAAAACGAGATCTAGCACAGGGGACGACGGCTGACTTCTACTCAAACCCAACGGGACGACAAGCAGCACAAGGAACTCGTGTAGAGAAGGTCGAGACCCCCTTGGTGGAGGAGGGGGTCGGTACACTCAGCTCTCCGACCCCACGAGGCGCGCCGTCTGCCGGCGTGGCCTCCACGGAACACGGTCACACCGACACGTCCGCAGCTGACGCGAGAGGAGCGCGAGTCGCGATGAACGGCGAAACCCCCCCCCGCGCCCGTTCACACGTCCGTGAAGATCTGTTTGATGTTCACGCAATTCTGGCTGTTCTGCGTGGTGAAGTTGGGCTGCTTGAACGCGTTGTTGATGCCCTCCTCGATCACCATGTACTCCGATTTGCTGAGCGAGGACGCGCTGCGTGTCCGTTTCAGCTCCTCCGTGGAGGACAGGTGTTGACAGCTGCCCACGTGCAGGTACTGAGCGTGTTCCTCGCCCTCTGTCTCCCTGTGGTAGAAGTAGTTGAAGTTGGACACGATGACCGGCACTGGCAAGGCAATGGTTAACACGCCGGCGATGGCGCACAGGGAGCCCACGATTTTGCCCCCTATGGTGACGGGATGCATGTCCCCGTAGCCCACCGTGGTCATGGTGACCACGGCCCACCAGAAAGCGTCGGGGATGCTGCTGAAGCTGGATGTGGGGTCGTCAGCCTCGGCGAAGTACACGGCGCTGGAGAAGAGTATGACCCCAATGAAAAGGAAAAAGATGAGAAGTCCCAGTTCCCTCATGCTGGCCTTGAGGGTCTGCCCTAAAATCTGGAGCCCTTTGGAATGCCGGGAAAGCTTGAAGATGCGGAAGACCCGCACGAGCCTGATGACCCGAAGGATGGCTAGGGACATGGCTTGTTGGCCGTTTCCCTGCCGCTCGGCCAACTCCGTGCCCAGCGTGATGAAGTAAGGGGCGATGGCGACGATGTCGATGATGTTCATAATGTTCTTAGAGAAAGTGGCTTTGCTGGGACACGCGAAGAATCTGACGAGCAGTTCAAAGGAGAACCAGATGATGCACAGTGTCTCTATCACAAAGAAGGGATCGGTGAAGGAGTTGGATGGGTAAGAGCTCGTTCCGTTGACCAGCGGCGCCACGGTGCTCAGCTCTTTGTCATCTCGGAATTCAGGCAACGTCTCCAGGCAGAAAATGACGATGGAGATGAGAATCACTAAAACGGAGACGATGGCGATGCCCCTGGCGGGACCCGAGCTCTCGGGGTACTCAAAGAGCAGCCACACCTGCCTCTGAAACTCGTTGACAGGTAAGGGGCGCTCCTCCTCCTTGATGAAGCCCTCGTCCTCTCGGAATTTCTCCATGGCTTCTTCTCCCAGCTCGTAGAAGCGGATCTCCTCGGAGAAGATGTCAATGGGCACGTTCACGGGTCTCCGGATCCGCCCCCCGGACTGGTAGTAGTAGAGGATGGCGTCGAAGCTCGGTCGGTTTCGGTCGAAGAAGTACTCGTTCCGCAGGGGGTCGAAGTAGCGCATCCTCTTCTTGGGGTCGCCAAGCAGGGTGTCGGGGAACTGGTTGAAAGTTTTCAGCTGGGTCTCGAAGCGCAAGCCTGAGATGTTGATGACCACCCGCTCGCAGCACTCGTGCTCGGGCTCGTAGCGCTCCAGGGACAGGTGGCCGGGCAGCGCCGCCGTCTCCTCCAGCATGTTGTCACAGGCGACCACCGTCATGGTGTCGCGATCGCAGTCCGTGTAGCCGCGGTTTACGACGTTGCCGCCCCTTTGCTTGGAGGACGAGGCGGGTGGCGAAGCGAGCAGACTGAAGTGGTCGTCCATACAGGTGCCGGGACTTGGGCTGGAAGAGCAGGGGTGGCTCCGATGAGCCGGAGCCGCCGCGTCGTCTCGCCGCTGCCCCCTCCCCTCGTCTCCCTCCTCAGTCCTGTACTGTGTCCCCACCCTGCGGAGCGCGCGCCGCGCCTTCTGCACACGTGTGTTCCCGCCCACCGAGCTCCCGCGCTTCAAGCGCGTCCACGGGTGTCACAGTCGCGATCTAAACAGAAACAAACACGGAGTTCAGAGGCGCGCCGCAGCTTCCAGTTCGAGATCTAAGCCCCCCCCCCAGCAGCTCCCCTCCCCCATTCAGGCGCGCCGCCTTTGAATCGAGACGGAAAACTGTTGAAGGGTAAGAACATATTCCCAGCCTGAGCCCTACCTGGCAAATGAACATAGAGCAGGATCGTCGCCAAACACGAATCCGCTCCTTTCTTCTCTCACCCCCTGCGTAGTTTTTATTCTTTATGAGGCACGTTCGTCTGAGACGATTTACAGTGCTGGAGAAAAAAACAAAAAACAGCTTTATAATGATTCGCTCATTTCTACAATAGGGCACTGCTAATATATCAATTGAGGGTATGAACCTTGCTACCACTGCTCGAGCAAGATTCGAACCAACACCCAACACGGCGCATCATCTGCCCGTTCAGGTGCACAACCGGGTTCGCTTTGTTGGAAATTAGCGGACACCTGAAGTAATTCCATAACTACTGGTGAAAAAAGGATTGTGTTAAGAACACTTCATTATTATTTCGCACAAGTTATCGTCCAGTCTCCACATTTTAGCCCGCAAAGTGTTATAAATAACCAGTAGTTGCACATGTACAGTATAATAATAACATGCTTACATAAAACACACAAAGTCGGCAGTAGAATATAGACGTGAAATGGATCTTGCGGTTAGCACAGAACGGCTGTTTGTTTGCCTGGCAGCCAAAATGTTCTGGAAGACTGCTGCCGCAAGTGCTCCTCACTGACAGGCCACTGTGTTTTCCTCCTCCTTTTCAAAGGAGCACCAGAACTCAGAGGAGAGGTGTCCCGTGTGCAGCGTGTCACGCTGAGCACCAGCAAACAAGACAGGGAGACCAGGGACAGCGACATGTACTGTGTTTGGGCAGCAGGTGGCGTAGGGGTTAAGGCTGTCGACATGCAGTATGAATCCCTCTGCTGCTGTGCTGCTTTTGATCAAGGTACTTCGGCTGAGAGTAATGACACAGCTGCATGAATGGATGAATCATTGTGAATTATGTCACAACGAAGGTTGCTTTTGGCACATGTATCAGCTAAATGTTACATCCTTTCAGCTTATACTTTAGATATGCATGTTTAAGTCTTTCTGAGACAGTTGTTGTTCCATCTTTACAGATGTCCTTCAAACGGCGGACCAGGAAGCTGCAGGGTAACTGTCCGTGGTGCTGAAAGGACGAGGGGGCTACAGAAAATGGCTACGTAACGGGGCTGGGCTATTTGTGAAGTGTGCTGATTTCACAATCCATTTACAGAAAAATGACAGCAACTTGTGCATCATATCACCACTGAGTAACACACGGCTTCCTTTTTACTCTTTTGACAGCGAATGGCTAAATATATCATCACAGAATACAAAAGAAAGGTCAGATTGTACAAGATTGAAACTCCTGGTTACGTTAACTAGCAGCTAGTCCTTATGCATGGACAGGCCACAATGCTGCTACATGCCTGTCACAGTAAACATTAGCAATATGTGAACCTTAAAATACTCCCTCAAAAATAGCAAGAATACAGGGTAGAGGGTGAACATTACCTGTGTTGTTACATCTTTAGACATGACAGTCATGTACTAAAAATATGCATTTAAATAACAAATTAACTGCTGAAGTGAACAAATAATGTTTTGTGTTTCTTTTTGTATTTTTATCATTACAATTCATACTTTTAATTGTATACATTTCCTTTTAGAGTTAAACTCCTGATTTATCAATTTATACCTAAGGTAGCAACAACAAGCATGAATTCATTTGTACAGCAGAAGGAAGAAAGCTGGTGGTTATTTGTGCATATTAAAAAAAGGCAGTGCAATGTCTTGCATCCAAGTTGCTATGCTTTCGACTCACACTAATCAATCTCAGCGTTTTACTGATGGAACTCCAACGACGCTTTGCGAAGGTATCATCTTATTAAAAAGGATGGAGGCTTTAGGTTTGAGGCTCAAGTGGGGATGCAGGGCTTTCGGTTCCTTTAAATTAGTGAAGCGCCGTGAGCTCAAAGCCTTCATCAAACATTTTTTAACGCGCTTCCAGTATGTCAGGATTCGGCCAACAATTAATATAAAAGGCGACTGCACGACAACCCCGTGTTCAAAGGAGGTGGGGCTGTTTCTAATACACACACACTTGTTACACCTCAAGGACAGACTTTCATAAAGGAGATAAATAGAACCTTAAGAGCGTGTCTGAAAACAGACAAATTGAATAACTCCTGTTCTCCTTAAATCTGTTCCCAGAGCAATAAAAGCAACAGTGACAAAGACTGGGTAGGTGGGGGGGGGGAGAACACAATTCAAGCACAGCTGCTTATCTAACAGGGAGCTGGATTATTTATGTGTTAGGAATCTGTCTGGGCTGCTTTCTTTTCCCCCCTTTCAGTCTGTGTCTGCGTGGCATTCTGTGTGTATTAATCAACATCTTTGCAAAGGAGGAATGGGGAGAGTCCACAGCTGTCAGAGACAGTGTTAAAGACGCTAGTCTCTCTGGTGACAATGAGAAGCGCCTCTTTCTACTCGTCCTGCAAGGTCTCTTCACGTAAAAGGCAGTCACCTTGGTAAGTGTATTGGCACTGTACGTGGTAGGTGCTGCAGGCACCGGTGCTGCAGAGCCAGGCTCCATGAAGCGATCGCGTATGTTGGGCAGACGGATGTGCACACAGGGACTCGACATCATGTTGGGAAGGGGGGACATCCCGCTGAGATCTGAGAGGCTTCACATCTCTTCACTGAAGAGGAATAATCATTGGGGTAGATACAGTGTGATTTATATTCTGTCAGGGAAATGCTAAAGGGCAAATTGAAATCAATGACCTTTTCGCATGCGTCCCATTTCATCGTCACGCGCGGGCATAAATAATTAATGCTCTTGTCATTTAAAATATGAGACCTTGATGTTGACTGCGGATGGGTGATGATTCTAATACGTACATTCGCTCAGTGCATACCCAGAAGACTATGGTTTCTTCAGGTGGTCAGATCCTCCAGAAGAGATATCTATTCATCCAAAACCACCTGAAAAAAGATGCATTCAGATACCTCCACAAATGCTTTAAATGCGCAGCACTGGCTAGAGTTCTTGCTAGCAAACCAAAGGCTCCCACTTTGAATCACTGCTGTATTTGCAGTACCCATCACCAATTCATCTACCCTGAATTGCCCTAAGCTGCACTTTTAAAATGATCAAGTTGTTTAAAAGTGGGAAAACAATTGTATGTATCTTAGTACACAAACGTAGCAGTGTAAGTAATGTTAGACAAAGGAAAAGTTTCATTAATGGTTAATAATGCCTATGGCGCTACCACAGATACACCAAGAACATTTATTATTCTCCTAGTTATTTCCACAAAGCTAAAACTGGTGAGCATTATTATGGACGCAAATAAGCAAGGATAAAACTCAGAGTGCAGCAATTTTTACATTTCTGGTGTGAAATTTATGAATAGTCACTTGTCAGCTTGTCAGACGAGATGACCTTCCAAACCATTCCAGGACAAGTAAAGTAGCTTAAAATCGCACACTTGCCAATAATAAATGAATAAAGCATTAACAGGTCACCTTTAGTACATAAAGTAAAAAAAAATGTGTCTAAAAATACAGAGAAAAGTAAATATTTCAAATGATTGTAAAGATTTGTAGCAGTGACTACAGTTAAGCAGTAAACATTTCCTTGCTGGACTATAATGACTAATAGCAAGAGCTGGTCAATACAAACATTCGCCCACGGATTGATTAGGGATCTATTTCCAGAATTTCCTGCTGGTGGAAGTGCCACATGCTTGTATTGGACATCTCTGTAAAAATGCCAGGTCAAGGTCATTTAGGACATCAGAGATATGCTGAAGAGTGTCAAGGTACCACAGTGACCTTGCTTGAGAAGACTGGACCGTGTTCAAGCGGCGAGGTGCTGAGGTTTGGTGCAGGTCAAAGTGTGTTCCTTCTCATTCTCTCATTTGCTTGCTGTGATCTTGTCGCCATGCTAACAAAATGGAAGACGCAGCAAAGTGTGAGACAGCAGCAATAGCTGTACATACACACACACACACACACACACACACACACACACACACACACACACACTAGTGAAACAAACATACACAGAATATTGTAATATTTATGTTCTTATTCCAGTTCCCATTTCCAATGTCTGTATTGCTGAAAAATAACCAGCATTAATGCTAAAAACACAAGTGCACATTTACACCTACAGTATAAAAACAGCTTGGAGTTTGTTCCTGAGACATACAGTTTCACACCTCTTTCTTCACTTTTTTTTCCTCCCTTCGCTCAGTTTTTTCCCTCTGGTTTTCATTTGCAGCTTTGCTTCTGCAAGGAGAAAATATATAAAAGGTGAGAATTTAACTCCCCCTTTTTTGTGTCTGTATAATTGAGAATGTCAGCACATTTTCTTTGCTGCAAAAAAGAACAGTCAGTCTAAAACAAATGATTTAATGTATTAGGTGCCACATTCTTTGTCTCGTGTTCTAGTGTCAGAATCACTGCCATCATGGTTTATACCTCTGTTGCATTTCCACGCTGTCCTGAGTGGATCAGAGCTTCCAGCTCTGATTGTACTGCAGGTAAAAGGAATTACCTGGGTAATCCACCACCTTCTTTAAAAGCGGGGTGTTGGAGGGATCTAGTTGGACTGTTGACAAAGTGCTTAACAGTTAAGTTCTAGTGGGAGCCAAAGACATTTTGTAAAGAACTAATCTGCCTAAATCCCTTCTAAAATGTCATTAATGAAAGTTTCAGGAAAAAAGAAGCAGTAATGAGACACAATTGTAGTAATATTTTATTGCAAGCAGCAGTAAAATTATTCTGAAATGTGATACATCTTTGTGTATATTAGGTATGTTCTCTGCATGCTGCTGCAAGTGTCAACCTTTAGTGCATGTAGGAGTCTCTTCAGGACCCCTGAGTGAAGATCCTGGCAAAACTAGGAAAACAAATTACCTCTTATGGTCAATTTCAGATTTATACTTCATTCAGTGTCTCTGCACATGTAAGGTACAACAAATAACATATAGAAGAAATTGCTTTAAAGACATTGCTTATCTATACCCACTTTGGACATGAACGGACAAATAGTGTGCCCACTCTGGTTGATCATACTTATACACTAAACGTTGATCATTTTAAAGCATTTGCTATTACAGTGTACTTTATTCTAATGGCTTTTTGTCAAGGATCTTCACATAGATCCTTAGTTGAGATGTTAGCTGGTGGCAAAACAAGAAAGCAAAGTTCTACTGTTGAGCTTCAAGTTTCAAAATATGTTTAAATGTGTTATAGTGCACTGAAGAGGCCAAAATAAACCATATCTGTAATTAAGAAGGCTATATCTGTGGAGGTTATTTCGACATTTTCAATTTTTTGGTGAAATTGAGTGGCTGGGGTTCTATAATAATTTTTCCCACCTACATTAACAAAACTAGTGCATTTTCATTGCCGTTTTTGAATGGTATTTGAGAGCATGGGAAACCTGGCATTGGGTTAAATTGCTTTAATTCAAGCATAATTAAAATGGACAATTATACTGAATTCTGGTATATGTTGAAATTATAGACAGCTGACATCACATCATCATTTGGAAGTTAAACATAATGCACTCAGGTGTGTGAACTTATGCACAAACATGTAAAGACTTTTTGTGGTAAATCAAAGCAGAACAATTTCTCAAATGTTTAAAACAGCCCAAAACCCTCTATCTGTGGGCATTTTTGATGGCATCCCATGCCAGTAGGTGGAAAATTAGGACAAACAGTACAGTCTAACAGTAAAGAACAATGTAGTACACATGAACATGTTAATTATTCCTTGTGTGATCTTCATTTGGTTGTGTAGTACTAGTCAAAAGTTTAACTACCCATGGGCACCGTGGGCAGTACTTGTGGGATGAAATGAAGCATTGAATCAAAGCAAGTCAGCCCACAGGTGCCCTACATTCCTGCGAAATGCTACAGAAGAGGTGGAAAGTCACACTGGATGATGTCCTGCTCAAAACAGTTCACCGACTGCCTTGTGAAAATACTACGCGGAAACGGGCTAGATGCCTATCCACGTGCCCCAGAACACATTGCAAGTAGTGACTCTCTGCCCACCCAGGGGAGTGGTCACATCCCACAGGCGGTGTATATATACACCAACTACAGGGCTGAGCTTATTCCTGCGAGGAGTTCAGCATAATTACCGTGACTTGAGAGCATCAGGAGAGTCTGCAGTGAGTAAAGCAGACTGCTGCGTCAACTCTAGGTTACACACTGACAGCAGTCAGCAGAGGGAGCCACGTGAAGGGGGGGACCTGTTTGCACTGTCTCCACCAAGCAGCATGCAGTGCAGCACTTGCATGTATCCACTGTGCCCGTCTTATTCTGACAGCTGATAATAGCGCTCGTCAGGTGATGCCAGGTGAGAAATGACAGCTAAGAGAGCGCAATCCTGCATTTAAGGCACTGGTTATTCAGTGTCAGATTTATTTTGTAAAAAGTGTACAGGAACCAACATTCTGCGCATTTGGAAAATTTCCCTATAATCGGTGTCTCTACCAGCATGCTCTGCTGCTCGCTGATGGTGGACAAGGACATAGTGAGTTGTCAGCAATGTCATGCCATTTGCTGGCAGGGCACTTCATGCTGATTCTTTTGGGTTTTTCCCAAGTCAAAGCGCCCTGGATTCATTGTGGGGAACACTGAGAGCAAAGCTGTTGGGTTGTCCTGTGGGGGAAAAGTAAAGCCCCAGAGCAGCTCAGAAGCACAAGCAGGTGGAATGCCAACAGACGGGGAATATGTGGCTTCCGGATTTCCATAATGTAGCACACGTGCCAAATCCAGGATGTGGGGGACACCAAGTACGTCACGACAGAAGGATGCACACAAATGCATGCAGTTCTTTCACATGACACGCAGGCTTCACACAAAAATTGAGAATCTGGGAAAGCCGTAGGACACCTTGCCCGTTTTTTCCATGCATGCTGTGAGCTGTTGGTTGTGAGGCCAGGTGGCTGGCACTCAGAGAAGCGCGTGCTCCATTTCGTGTGCACATAATGTCACTCTCTAGTTTCCAGCAGACAGTGTATCTCAGGAGCTGGACTGAAGAGAAGCAGGGAGGGGCAATATGACATAAAACTCGTGTTCTGTTTGAGTGGACCAGTCTTGCCATCTTTCTGGGTCTAAACTGCATATTTATTATTCCATTCATTCATTAAGCAGTGCAGGTATTCATAGCAGACCTTGGCCTACAGACTTGAAAACCATCCATTGTTCGTAAATTCTTTTTCTCTGCAGTTATTAGATCACAGTGTCCAGTTAACCCCCTTGACTGAACATCCTTAGCTTGTTCTTTTGAGTTTCCATTCACCTACACCTCAAATGGTGATGATAGAATCTAACACGTTTGGCCCAAGGTTCTGAAATGATTAAATCCTTCAGCCATTTCTGAAATCAAAGCAATTTTTAATCTTTTTCCAGGGGTCTTCTCACATCCCAATTTAGATTCCATTATGATACAAGTCTAGTTGACCAATAGACCAGCAGTTTAAATGGCTGGGGGCCCTGTCTGGAGCGTAGTACAGTGGTGTTGGGGAGGAAGAAGTGAGACATAGTCCGGTACCATCCATTGACCATCCATCCATCCATTGATCCACTGGCTACTTCAGGAATGATGCCTCTGAGAGCTACTTTGACTCTCCTCTGACATACATAGGTGACTAACTAGGCATCACATGTTTGTTTGGTTTAAGCCACTACTGACATTATTTGAAAAAAATCCTGAAATAGCCAGTGGTTACACTGGTTTTCTAACCCTTTTGGTTTTATGGTTTTACCTTCACATAGTTAATGGTTACAGGTCCTACTTATTATCTTGCCTTATTTACCAAACAAACCATAGTCATTTCCAAGTGGGTCTCCAATCATCTTGAGCTTAAATGCAATTGGAAATCACTCTTAAAGGATTCTGCAGCAGAGAGGTTCTAGAATATTCTACAAGTTTGAAAAACACAAATTCAGATTACATGACATGCATATTTCGCTTCAAAGTCGTCCCGATAGCTAGTCAAAATAAAAACCTCTCATGTGACAATTCTCTTAACAGGTACAAATAAAACAGCAGCAGCCGAACTTGCTTTGCCCGCCCATTTCTATTCTGCACTTGGAGTTTTCCTTCTCAGTCTACCGCTCATTTCTTCCCCTGCTTAGCATGCAGAAGACCAGCAGAAAGTAATGCCCTGTGCTCAAATCGCCCCACCGAGGTGTTCATGCAGCCTGCCCTCTGCGTGAGCAGAATGTCTGGAGGGGCCAAAGTAATCGGCCCATGTAGCCCGATTCTGCTCTCCGGTCTCTCCACGTTTCCAAAGTTGCGTGTACTTTCATGTGCTATGTGACTTAGCACATAAATCAACATACTGCCAAATATACAGGTTGCTAACCAATGCACATAACAAGTGCTCATAACACCAGTGTTAAAGCAGGTGATACTGCATTGAGGCATCTCACTTACAGGCTGTAGAACAGCCTTCAGGGGAATAATCTTTAGCAGCATCTGGAGTTTTGCATAATTTTACCTCTCTTCCCAAAGAAACTCTGGACTGGTTAGTTGTCCCTCGGCTACAGGACGTATAAAACACTGTCTCGTGAATCGTTTCGGAAAAGAACATGCAAAACCTCGATATGGTTCATTACAGTGTGAAGGTCACGGTATGTGGATGAAAGGAGCTGGGCTCATCAGTTATTTTAAGCCTCTCAAGGCATCACCTGACAAGTGCAAAATGTATGGGGCAAGTGTCACCCTGAAAGACACTTCATTTGGCGAGAAGGTGATCAGTCACAACCATTAAGTGGCAATTTTCTTCAAAGGCTTCTGCACAGAAGCTTGGGCTTTCATTATAAAAAGGTGTCCCTTATTTAAGCACGTTTCCATTTCTCCCACTGCTTGTGAGTGCTTCTTGCATGAATCAGATGCTAATTAAAGTTTATTCTAAAAGCTGTAGGACACCCCCTGCTAAGAGTTGCATTTTTGTGCTTTTTCTATTAACTCCTACACCATCACAGCCTCATTGATCTGGATTCTTTTCTTACTAACAACGTGACCTTTTTTTCCAAGAATTAAGAAATGAATAAAAAAGTGTTGTATCTATTCAGAAACACCTAAGGTTTCACATCGTGTTAGGGGCCTCAGAAAAACCCGATGGCAGCTGAACATGATTTATAAGTATGTGCCTGTCTGTGACTGCAGTCTTTATCCACACTAAAATTGGCTGCGTGGGGAACTTTTATTCAAAGAAAACCCGGTCTGACCCTCACAGCATCTCGTTAGTACTTTTTTTTTCTAGAATTATATGCTGTAGAGGTTGGCGTTCTTTGCAGTAAAATAAATATCTACTTGTTAAAGACACACACACACACAAACACACAGTTATGTCGTACACTTATCCTGCAGCTGAGACACTGCATAATCTCTGTTTAGTGCACACATTAATAAACATGGATCAGCACTGTTTGCAGCTCCAATGAGACTGAGGAAGGGACAAAGTGTCTGTGAGGCATTATTGTAAAACAGAAGGGTACTGTCACGTCACAGCAACAGGCTGGGGAACAAACACCCCTTTGAACACCCTGTTTGAAACCAGGCTCTTCCCGTCTACACAAAGACTTTGTCTCCTAACTGCAATATTTCCAAAGGGGGACAAGGCTATTAGCAAGCAAAACACGGGAGCGGTGGGGTAATTACGTGGTGCAGCAATCTGTGCCGATCGCAAGCCGGCTTTAATTCACCGCGCTCCTCTGCGGCGTCGCCCGGAACCTCCTGTACAAGGCACACGGGGAGGAAAGTGCTGCCTCTCAACCAGCAGGCTAGTGCAGAATCAAAGTGCCTTCTCACCACCCAGCTTCCTGAGGAAATGCCCCACTTCCTGAAAGGAACACAGCAATAACTAGACTGAGTGGAAAGAAAATAAGAATCAGATCACTGCTTATGACACCACTTAAGAAACGATGGGGTGGATACAAAAATATGTTCCAGTAGTAACATCTTGTTTCCAGCAGAATGACAGACAGACAGACAGACAGATAGATAGAAATATCGATTGATTGGTTGATTGATTGACTGACTGATTGTATTTGGGCGGATCAGCACTTCCCCTCAAATCTGTTTCTTTTCCCTTTTGCTCTTTTCTACACCACTTCCAGGATGTTTCACTGAACTCCCCACATCAAAGCTCCATTCCCAAGGGATTTAGGATATGCTGTTTTTTGCTTTATCTCAGCATTTAACTGAGTTAAAGAATTTTTTTTGAATAATAATTTTCCTCATACTGCTTCCTGTGTAAATCTGTGACTTAGTACTACTCCTATCTGGTCAAAATAAAAATGGTTCCAAGCAGCCACACTGCCAATCCAACTTTACATCTGTGGTGCCTTTGGACATTTTTTCCTTAACAAAAAGTTTCAGCTGGGTTGTCGTGTCAGAGCTGGGAGTCTTGCTGAACCCAGTGTGATACTCTGCATACACTGACTCCAGGGTAGGCTCCAGACGACCCCAACCTTTATCAGCATAAAGCGGTTAATGATAATGGATATATGGAGGTATGGATGGATGGATGGATGTTTCAAGAAACTCACAAAACGATATTGATCCATTATCAGTATACCTGTTGGCCCAGTGTAGGAATGCGGTGGTCCTGATCCCAGAAGCCTATGGCAAGGCAGGGAGCCCCTTGGGCCAGAGACCACTCCATCACAATACAAACACAGTCATTCAGTCGTTTAAATACACAGTAAAGACATGTCTGGACTTGAGGGGGAAACTCACACAGACTGACACAGAGGATCACAAGTTAAATATGGAAATTCCATACAGACTGAGCCAGATGCTCTTCCATGTCTGGAAAACAACCAGGAGCTGTGACATACCCATGCAACCCACTGCACCTCTATACCACCCATATATTACAGATATATTATGTAATATATATTTATGGTATAGTCATTCTATTGTCACATTAGGCACTCTGAATTTTAGTATTTTTTTGTGTGGAAAAGAGGATATTCTACATGTAGAAATGGCCAACTGTACTTGGATTAGTAAAACACTGTAGATCTCGCTTCTAACGTGCCATCAGTCATGTAAGTTACTGTGTTACTCTCCACCAGCTCCTTGATGCCCCCCTTGTTTCCTGCTCAGATACTACCCTTGGATAGCTGGCTCTTCTTTAAAAAATATTGCTCCCCCTCTTTGTCCTCCTAGGCAGGCAGAGCACTGACTACCAATGGGCACGTGATCATCGAAAACTGAGGGAGAAGGCACGTCACAGACACAAGGCAGGGATGTCACCAGCTGTGATTTACTAAAACCATTCACACTGTGGACTGGCACACTAAACCCCTGTTGCTGCTTCAGTGAAAACGTTTGCATTATCAGTTTGTGGGAGGGGACAGAGGGAATGAAGCTTCTCTGGTACAATTCTCAGTAGAAAGGAGTCTGCTGAAGTCCTTCGGGGATGACGATCCTCTCAAAGACTGCTTACTGCAAGGGATGGCACCACTGATGGGTGTGATCCAAGTGTTCTCATGGGCGCACCAGCTGCTTCAATGTGTCATCAAAATCCATTCTTCAGAACTCCTCGTGGCATTTTGGAGCAGAGCAGTATACAGATACATACACATGCACACGTAGATACACGTGTGACCTGAAGGATATTATTCAGGCACGGTGCAGTGCAACTGATTCAGCCAAGCAATCTACACCAAAGGGAAAACAGGATACCCTCAAGCAGATGGGTCTGAATACTAAAACCACCTAGTGACTCACCGCTTGGGAGCGTATGAAACAAAACCTCAATCACGATACAGATGACCACACAACTGAAACGTTAACTCAAAGCAGCAGCAATAACCTCCACACAAGACAGCCAGAAGATAACATGAAACAGACCAGGTACCAGGGCAACAACATTAGGAGCCAGCAAGAAGATAGCAGGGAAATAAGAGGATGACCCAGTAAGAAGGTGCCATGGCAACAGCAGGTAAATTCAACAGAAGGGAATTAAGGGAAATACAGAAGAATTGTCAGACTAATAAGACAGTGTCCATGGATACACTCTGGAGATGAAGCTGGAACTACACCAGCTGCAGTCTGGATCCCAGACAAGACAGATGGGGGTGGGGAGTATCAAGGAACATGTCTTAACCTGAAGGGGAGTATGAGCATTCAATCGTGACCCAGGAGGCTTTGTAAAGTTTAATACATCTTCTCACTTTTATTCTTTTCTCGTTTCTCTTTGTATTACTTGAGACATTAGGTATCGATGAAGCAACTGATCAGTCAGTGAACCAGGGCATCTGTGGTAGTGTAATGTGTAGAGCATCACCTTGCAATATAGAAGACCCAGATATGAATCCCTGCTCCTACTGTAGTTTCCACAAGTTAAGGTACCAGTCACAAATGTGGCCTGGACCTTCTAGATATCTGTATAGCCTGTGTTGAATTGTATAAATGGGTCCTCATAAGTCACCTCATATGCAAACCTAACACTGTAAGTCACTTAGTACAAAGGTGACAGCTGAAAGGATAAATGAGTATTCTATTGATCCAGTAGTCTTCTATCTAATCTATCCTGGGAAGTGGCATTATCCACAATGGAGGTGATGGACAGCTGCAGCTTTTTTTGGATTCTTTAAGCCCAGATGTTCGTTACCAACTTGGACTGTTTTGCATTCTGTCACCAGTGATCACACCCTCAGCCAAGGTGTAGTGCTTCACTTTGGATTTGGACTTAAAATAAGAGTATATAAAACCTTATAAAGGATTTGTTCCAATTGAAGGGGTGATGGTAAAAAAAAACATCCTTCAAAGAAAATGTAAAATGAGACTGTAAGAATGTTATTGTGTTTGCAAATAACGAACCAGCTCATTTTCATTTGTGTGTTTTTTATGCCCATTATCAATTCTTCAATATATACTGTGGTTTAAAAATGACATTCCCCATAAATGGAAACATTATACAGTACTGTGCAAAAGTCTTAGTCATGCAACCTCAATGTTTGTCGAGAAGTACAGCTAGATTCTTATCTACCATCAGGGAGGTTTCTGGTTGGTCCCAAATTCATTGTGCAGCCTGACAATGACCTCAAATACCCAATCTCAGTCATACACAACTATCTTGAGCAAAAAGAAGGAATCCTGCAACAGATGGTATGGTCCCCACAGAGCCCTGATCTCAACATGATCAAGTCAGTCTGGGAGGACATGCAGAGACAGCCAAAGTCTGCAGAAGAACTGTGGCCAGTTCCTCAAAATGTTTGGAAGAAACCTACCAACTTCTACCTTAAACCGCATGCAAGTTTGCATAAGAGAATTGATGGTGTTTTAAAGGCAAAGGGTGGTCCCACCAAATATTGATGGTGATTGAGGTTTTTTGTGTCTACTGCACTTTTTAGAAGGTTTATTGGTTAATAAGTATTCATAGCATTATTTTTGGAACCATCCTCACTTTAGAGCATTTTTCCCACAGGTGCCTAAGACTTTTGCACAGTACTGTATAGTATAACAATATTATAGTTAATACTATAGTATAATAATACTGTATATTATATGTTATATAACAGAAGTGCCCTCCCATTGAAGTCAGGTGACAAACAACACAGGTTGGATCTGTTTCACCCACCAACAATAATCCCACAGGCACACATCTGAAGCAGATCTGGTCCAAAAAACACAGACAGCGATGCAATGCGATCTGGTTCTCTGTTGTCGAATGTTTTATGACACCGTCTGGCCATGCCACTAATGGGCTGCAGACACAAGCTCATCGTCTGACCATTACTGCAGAGAGCCATGATTCACCCTGTCAACTGGACACCCTGAAAAGCGCTGAGTATTCAGGTGGCCCACGCTGTCAGTGGGAACCGCTGGTACTGGGCTCCGTGCAACTTTGTTTATGTGTTCCTGTTTGCAACCCCTGCGATAAGCTGTGCACCTCTAAGAGAGACAAAAAAATACTTAAAATCCAGAAGGGATTAAATGAGATCCCTGCTTACATTACTGCAAAATCCGGAAACACAAGAGCTGACGCAAGAAAGACTGTTTGCCAATTTCACTGACTAATGCGGGTTAAATTCTTTACAACCTCACAGGCATAACATCAGAATACTGTCAGTTACAGCCACCCCAATTACAACAATTACTAAAAGCATATACTGGGACACACACGTAAGTACTGAGCAATGTTAAAACAACATTTTAACAAACAAAACAGTTTGTCCCCCCTGACTAAATATGCTGCCGTATCAAAAAAGTGCACGTTCTGAATTCAAAATTTGTATAGCACACTTTGAGAAAACACTTCAAAGAGGCGTGTGTTTCACACGTGGTTATTCATGCACTGGCAACATAAACACAAGACACGTGCCCAAGACATTTGTCACGTCGAGCTGAAAGAGAGAAAGCGGGCTGAGACTCACGGTTTGGTTTTCGGAACTGACAGAGATTAAAGTTTCCTTGGCTTTGAACATCTGTGTCCCCCCCCTTTTGAAGTGCATATTGGCAGATTAAAAATGCTTATTAATGCTTGAATACAAGAGCAGAAAACAAGAGCGGCTACAAGTTACAAAGCCCTGTAACACACATGATCACTGACAACCTTGTTTCCTCTACATTTAAAATGGACTGCTATATACTACTACTACTACTACTACTACTAATAATAATAATAATAGTAATAATAGAATTCAATTTCACATTTCAAATTTGTGGTTCACCTCTGAATGTCAATACGCCTTTAAGCATACATTTGCGAATAATCTTACTAAAACATTACATACCTAACCTCACGCTTACCTTTTGATTTTTCTGCTTTTTCATTACTGAGACATGTGATAGTGTGAGATCCCATTTTTGAACATCAAAACGATGTTCTTTTCAAAAGACCTTTGAAGGTCACCCATTTCTCAGCGATGAACGCTACAGCACAGAAATGTCGAATACTTTCTTGTGCGTCTCACAGAAGCTCTCACTGGCACACATTTTAAGTGAGGGAGGGTGTGAGGGTGGATGTGTGCCTATATATAGTGCTTTTTATCATTCTAAAGCCGTCCCAAGAGAGAACTTGTCCTACACCGAGGCACACGCTCGTGCCTTCAACAGAAGACAACAAAAACACTATATTTCAATTTGTTCTTCCATGCAGGTATTTGTCTTTGGTTTGGGGGAATCCTAATGACCTCTGCACTCAGCCTCCATCACATCCAGTCTCCTTTAAAGATCTAAACATCTAACACAAAGCTCATGTTTTATCCATTCACAATTTATACCGCATCGGCCTGATTCGACAGCTTGTCTTCTCAAAAATGAGAAAGTAACGCACAGACACAGGTACAGGAGCAAAGATGCAGGGGATGTATAAGGCAAACAAAACTGGAACAGCTATGCAGCAAATTGAACTTGGTATAAAACTATGTGCGTGAGAACAGCTCTATTTCTTAGTTTGTGTTACTGCTATACGTTGTTTAGATTTTCATTTTGTGTGCAAAGGGATTTGTGACAGTCCATTACCAGAGCTGGGAGAGTAGGCTCCTTTATTTTATGTCTTTATTAAATGTCATGCAAAGTGTCTTCCACAGTTTCAGTGTTCGTGTCCGCCTGCATCTGTTAAAGTCCGTGCAGTTGGACAGATGCGTCCAGAAGATGTCGTCACATAAATGTGTATAAACATATAAACACCCAGAACATATATTGCATTTCTTCACCTTTTTTCAAGAGCCGCAAGAAGGACACTTTAAAATGATGTCTTGTGTTCCGCTGAGCTCAGTGTTTACATGAGGCTTCTGTCGTGGGTTAGACCGGTCGTCCTCTACAAGGTGGTGAGGGTTAGTAAACTAATTAGTGGCCACTGCCTGTGGAGCTCACATCTGCAGCGGCCTGGACCTTCTGGCAAGTGTCGTGCATGGAAAATTAATTTTCCTGACACTAACAAGACAATGAACAAACCCACCAAGTCTGTGCTGAGTACTTTAGACTGGAAAAAAGGAAAAGCTTGAGGATGAACTGTTCTGGGTTTTTTCACTCCGCCTATATACTGGCCAACAGGGACATTATGAACTGAGAGGCACAATGAGGTGGCAGGGATCATATACAGGAACATTTGTAAGGAATGTAAGGACACTCGCAAGACTAAATAGGAGGTACCACAGAGAGTGGTGGAGAACAACAGATCCAAAATCCCATGAAACTTCCAGATCCAGACAGATAAACAGGTACTGGCAAACTACCCAGATATAGTGGTAATAGATAAGGAGAAAACAGCAGTGGCGATAGATGTGGAGATTCCAAGTGACAGAAACATCATGAAGAAGAAATATGAGGAGCTGGAGAAATACCAGGGATTGAAAGAAGAATGTGGAAGGTGAAAACCGAGGTTGGATAGATAGGGTCACTTGGGGCTGTGAACCCTAAGCTGTAGGAGTCCCAGGAATCAGACTCAGCCTAGAACAGCGCCATCCTAGGAACAGCAAAAATACTGCGCCGTACATTCAAACTCCCAGGCCTCTGATAGGAGATCCGAGTCTGAGGAAAGTTACCACAACCCACTGTAATAATTTAGCAGCAATTTCCATTATTAAATGGAAATGTTTGGGGTACGATTGCAATAAAAGTTTGCAGGGGAAGTGTCTGACTCAAGGTGGAGTCAAGCTGCAGCTACCGGTAAATATTTATAGGCTGTCTTATGAAGCGTTTCATGCTGCTCAGTAGAATTGCTGCCTGCTCAAATTTGCCGTTTTTTTGTACAAACAGGGAAAGGTCTTCACTTCCCTCTAGTGGAAACTTTAAATCAAATCACAGGCAAACGGAAACAACGAGACTGAAAGGTTGTGTAACGTCACTCGCTGGTGATCTTGGACTGTTCATAGGGGAAAAGCCACAACATTCTGCAAATTCAATGTATTTTCAGACATTTTATGTTTTGTTTTTTATGCTTTTTTGTGCTTATGTTTTTTAGGCAATCCCAACAATGGTATGAAATGCATTCCAAATCAGAGCTTACAGGGCTTAGATGATAGCCTTTGGACATCATTACCACACTCCCAGGGTGGAGAGAGAAGAGCACACAGAGAAACTGGATTCAATGGGTAACCTGAAGCAAGCAACACGAACATGATCAGGAATCCTGGAGCTGGAGTCTTCAAAATTCATCATTACCCCAGGCAACAGATCCTGGGAAATGTCCTGTTGCTGCCTGATTTTTAAGCAAACAGTGAAAAAAAGAAAAACAAACACGCGTGTCCAACACAAGCAGAATAGTCTCTGCAGAATATTTTATATTCACATTTCATTTGATCCTTCTTTTTCCTTGCAGCCACAACTGTTTTCCAATTTAAATAGCACAATATTTATGCTGGAGAAGTTCAGCACAAATACATTCCTTAAAGGTGAGGATTGGGATTCAGACGGACAACGGCATTAGCCGTACCCAACACCGCAGACTGTCCCACAAGACAATTCATCCATCCATTCATTATTACGAATTGCTTGCACCTGGCCAGGGGCACAGTGGTCCTAAGCCTATCCCACAATCCCTGGGCACTAGACTATGACTCTACCGGCTTCAATATGAGTTATACAACTAGCGTAATTACAACAACCTGAATTCTGTGTAGCTGTGCTATTTAAACGACATTCCGCAGGTAATTCTGACATTGGTATTCTTGCTAGAAACTACACGGTGTTGGTACGTCTGTCAGTTTTCAAGCTACCTGCACAACAACGTACTGTAACATTTTTTTCAGAGTGGGAGTGGAGTTGATGTACACTGACATTTGTTGATAGAGAAGGATGCAAACACACATGTGAAGTGTAGGAGGACGTTGCAAATAACGTCTTTTAGTATACATTGACTTATAGATTATATGCTGTTGAGCTTTACGATAAAATTAGTTTTGCCTGCCCTCAGTAACAGTTTCTTCAAGTCTGGGGCGGAATGGACTATCCCAGAAATAAAGAGTTTTGGGCTAAGCAGGGCAGACTCTGGACATGACAAAAGTCCATCACAGGGCAGCTCCACACACACTTAAGGAAATTTTGTCACCGGTTCTCATGGAACTCATGCATTTGCACAGTGGGAGGAAACCAGAGCACCTGAAGGAAGCTCACATAAACACAGGATGCTGTTGAGGCAGAATTGCTAACTATTCTGCGTATTACATTAAAATAAATTACAAGCAAGTTCAGAGAAGCAGCACTTAAACATTTGTTGAACACTTAGTAGTTGAACATGAAATCTGCCAGATATGTTGGGGTCCGCATAAAACTGACTCAATTTCTACAGACATAAAATTAAAGTATGAAATGTGAAAACTTCAAAAGCAACTAAACATGGCTAAGAGAAATGCAACGGAGTAAAAGGTGTTATCAAAAGTTACTTTGAAAACTACAGTTTCTCTCAAAAAATGGACTTAAGGACAAGGAAGTAACTGTAGCAAAAGTAACTGATTGCTATCTAAAATTGTTAAAAATACATTTTTCCTTCATGAGCAGAATTTTGCCAGTGAAGAGTTGAACACATTCAGATTTGAAGTATCGAAAAATACATAAATACTAATATATTTCCAGACTTACATTGGCTTGAAATGACAGATATAAAATATAGGCAGCTCTGAATCCGGCTGAACAAATGTGAGTGAGTGATGACGTGAGCAAGCAGGTGGTGAAGAGTTGGTGGTTACTAAAATTATAAATGCATGCAAATAAGATAAACCATGCTAACCTCCCAAACCCTGTTTTATACTGCTAATGTATTATTATTATTATTATTATTATTATTATTATAATATCATGTTTGTATGTAGCACTACAACATTATATTGAAAAGTTCAATGTTAAGGTAGGAAAATGTATGCTGTGGTGTTTTTTATGCTAATACATGGATAAAAATTAAATAGTTTCCTTCAGGTCTGGGAGAAAATTGTAGCTCTTCAGGTTAAGGTGAGGTCTTCCGTTTGCCTCCCTGGAGCGTATTCCTTTGGTGGGGGGGGGGGGGGGGGAAAAACTC
>UFQX01000656.1:56342-95228 GCA_900497675.1 Arapaima gigas
CGTGTGTGTGTGTGTGTGTGTGGGGGGGGGGGGGGGGGGGGGGGGGTAAAACTCAAGACCACCCAGGCAGTTCAGAGCCCCTGGTCATTATATAACTTTGTTATTATAGTGATTTTTCTTTTTGTTCCGCCAGTTGATCTTTAAAGTGATGCCATTGAAAAAATCAAACAGTGAGAAAATGCCAGCAGAGTAGAAAGTAAAAAAAAATCCTGCTGTATCCTAAATTCCATAACTCAGCAAAAAGGATTAATTAACTCTTTCTGTATTTTGTTGGCACTCGGAGTAAGATTGGTTTACAAATATCATTATGGATAATCGTGTTTTCCCAGGCTAGAACAGAAGCACTTGTCCTGCACACTGTTGCTTTGAAATGAAATTCATTAGTGTGAAATAAAATAAAACTAATTCATAAAAAAAAGAAGACTGGTACTGCCACAAGAGGGCAGCAAATTGACATCCACATACAGTAACTACTATTTTGAAATGATATACAACTAATCTGACAGTTTTCACTGATGACCCAACTTGAGCCCACTTTCACTGACAGGTTAAAAGCTCCAAGAACGAGAATAAGCTGCCTCATACCTTTGAAACAGCTGCTTTGAATTTGAAGACACTTCCAGATTTTCAGTAGCCCACGGGTACCGCGCCCCGGCCCATGACGCACCCAGCTGCAAGGTAGGATTCCTGCTTCACCCGGCGCTGGGTGTGAGGTCCTGTCACGTCAGCGGCAAGGAAACTCCCTACAGAAATCCCTGACCTTTATAACCGCAATGCCTGTACAGAAAATCTCAGCGAGAGCCAGGGCAAAGGCAACTGCTGTGATTCAGTGGGTAAACATGCCTTGTCTTCAGACATGCCTTATCCTCTGTGGATTCTGTTGGTTTGATCTTTGTTTCCTCCCACTTTCCATGTTACCGCAAGGCCTTTGTAATTACTCTGAGCGCAGTGTGCACTTCCTACCTCAGCGTAGCACCTAAGCAGCTATGTTAACCTGCTGAACATGTGAATATTCATCCCACATGCAAGACTTCAGCCATACGTGGTTTTTCAGGATCTGTTGGTTTAACCAACAGCATGTGGTAATTCTCTCACACTGTCTGACAGCCGTGGGCGCCTGTACACACACCAACGCCCAGTACCTCATTCTTTAAGATGCAGTAGTTTCGGCCGGCTGCCATTTCCTCTATTGTTGGACAGCTGGGAAGAGGTCACCCTGTTGAAATGAATAAATCAAAACATAAAACTGCTCCAGTAAAAATGGCCAAGCTGAACAAACGAGTAAATTGTGGTAAGTTTCTTACTATTGTAAGAAGCTTTGGAGGAAAAGTGCCGGTTAAATGAATAAATAATACTGTCAGACAGTAATGGTTCAGTTTCTGTTCCTTGCTGGAGCGAACATTTCCGAATTAACTGGTTGCTCTGGCGCGGGGTGCCAAAGCTGTTACACAAACTATCTCAAAACATTTACCAGATGGACCAAGAACAAGACCTTTTTGGAGCTGTCTCCATTCCTAATTACTTCAAAAACATATCTTGACACCGCAGAACAGCTTTGTTTGGACAAGACATCTTGTTCTGCATTTCTATTATACTTTAACCACCCACAGGAACCTGCAGTGGGAATTGCTCCTATTGCACTATTAGGGAATTTCTCACAAGTAAACTGAGCTTTGTAAGATTATCTATTCCAGACTATTTACAGAGATATGGCTTGCATCAGACCAGAGGGGGATATTTAGTAGTGAAATTGTAACGTGTAATAAAAAACAAAAATAACAATACAAGTCAAGAGCAGGAGCAAAAGCGCTGACCCACTGGAGTGTGAGATGCCCCGTGGGTGTTCTCCAAAATCCAGTGACATGGCAGCTAAGGAAATAAGTGTTTCAAAAATAAGGTCCTTATAAACCCTCAACAATCAATGCTAAATGCTTTACATTATGGGTTGTATCTTGTGACTAAAAGAGAATGTCTATAAACTTCTGCCCTTGCTCTTGACTTGTACTGTCAATTCTGGCTACTCGATAAATAGCTACTTTGAAGTTTAAATTCTGAGAAAGCAGGCGAATCGAAGCTTTTACACGTGCCAAGTACAGTGGTCCGTTAAATGCCATGAATTAGTAGAGAAAAGCCTGGAACGATATTATTAACTGCAAAGGGTTATGCACTGAAGCGCCATGTAGAAACCCGAGCTTCAGAAGAGCGTAACCCTTCAGCATTAATTTCCACAGCAATCCATAATTTATTAGAAGACTAATTTCTCACTTAGTCCCAGATACGAGGCCTGGACTGAGCAGAACAATTCGGGCAGCTGGAAACGTGCCAGTGTGTGTATTCGGCCAGGGAAGCAGCAGCTGGAAACACATGAACCCTGTGGTTTGGGTCTCAAGTTAGCTGCCCGCCCCCAAACAAGCTGGACCTGTGTGTCCAACACATGAGCCTTACCAGGTTACCCCCAGCCTTGTCTCCTTAGTGTCAGTTGGGTGCTTGATCTTATCCTAGGTTTCCAAAAGGCAGGGGGAGTGATGACACCTGATACACAAATGGGGGGGGGGGATTATTCCCCTTTTCACCTACACCCCCAGACTTCACTGATGCCGTCAGAGGATGATCTGTTGTGGGAGAGCAGGACTGCACCCTGTAGTTAAAGCGTGCATCTCAATTAGATCTTCTCAACGTATGTACAAATACAGCTGGGATCAAAAGTCTCCATTGTTTGTAAGTAAAACTGTTTTTCCCACTAAGTCAAAAACAAATATCAGGAAAATTGAATAAAAGCGTAGTAATACAGATGTCCACCGTTTTTCTTCTTTCCCCAGTTAGGTTCTGCAAAGGATATTATTTATGTTTTTAATCACTTTAACCTAAAACCCATTTAGCCCTCCAAAGTCTCCTACTCACTAGGCAGTAGTTGACCAGCTCATCCCATGAACATGTGCCACATTAATCATCTGGTTTGATGTGCAGTAAACAATGTGAAAGTGAGTTGAATAGGCGCACCTTACTATCTATTTTTTGGGCAGGTAACCACAGGCTGCATTCACTGTGCTGCAGAAACATCAAATAAACGAAGACGAAAACAATCTTTGAACATGTGAAATTCATGTCCACCACTGCTTTCACCTTGAACTGAGTCCCACCAATGCCCAACTCTTTAATAAACACATTTATTCACATGGAATAATCATACAGAGCAATTCATACAGAAGAATGTGTCTGGGGTCCTGAACAGAGCAGCATGCTGAGATGTTTATCAGACTTGTACACAG
This sequence comes from Arapaima gigas, assembly GCA_900497675.1. NCBI lineage: Eukaryota > Metazoa > Chordata > Actinopteri > Osteoglossiformes > Osteoglossidae > Arapaima > Arapaima gigas. The sequence goes on from UFQX01000656.1 coordinate 59,612, forward strand.
GCATCAGTTACTTCCACCAGCAGCCATTACTACCACACTGATCTTAGCCCCATGAGTCATAACCATCCCATAAACACTTGGGATAATACTCTGAACATCAGCTTTGCCTGGTCTCTCTCAAGAAACAGTGCATTCAGCTGAAAGGAAACGTTAGCATTTTTTTCATTTGTTACTTTTTAAATAAGTCAGAGTCAGCAACACACTTTTGATGAACATTTTAGGTTTGCAGAGAGACCATCTGCTGTGTCAGTAATTCAATGTGCACTTCAGTCCTGCGACTTGAACTCCTGACAGTCTCTTCATTAGCAGACAGTGTCGATGTTGGCAAAAGTTGAGTTATTTGAGTTTAAGAACCTTTGGCCAGTAACAAACAGCGAGACTTCAAAGTCGGACACTTTTTAAAGCACAATGATTCACAGAATGAGACAAAGTATTTCTTTCCATGTTCCCTTGAATTGCCACTCAGATTCAAAATGTTAACGGTACAGTGCATTCACACAGCGTTGCACGTTTAATATTATAGCAATTATTTTTATCAGTCGGGATGATGAAAATAGCTTTTATCGTCTTTTCAGTACATTTTTTTCATGTTTTCGAACAATTCGTAAACAACACGTTTAATTTTGCCCTCGTATAAAAGCTCTTTTTCCTTGTGTTGTGTTTAATAAACATCTGTGATAAAAATCTTCATTTATGTTAATTTCACAACTTTTGGCCAAAAAGACAAATTTGGGATCTACAAAGAAATTTTGGGTTAGGTATTATTTCACTGGATGTTACATCTCCTTTGACTTGCTGCAGCGGTCAGAAACTCTGGTCTTTACCAGTATGGGCGAGACTGAGATTTTAATTCCTCCATTTTAGCTGGAAATAGGATTGAATGAATGATTAAAATCACACCTAATAATTCATTTGAAGAAAAACTATAATATATTTTACTACATATACACTGCCTATAAAACGTATTCACTGGCCTTTAGCTTCTTCATGTTTTATTGTTTAAAAACACAGAACTTTGGACAATTTAATTAGGTCTGTTTGACACGCTGATCATAGGAAAAAGACTCAAATGTGACGTGAGAACAAATCTGTACACATTCATCGAAATTTACTGCATTTATTAAACACAAAATAATTGATTGGATGTCTAAATATATACATACTAAGTAGATAAGTAAATACAAGGAGGTAAATATAAATATAAATAAATAGATGGGAAGATGAAAAGGTGAATACAAAAGATATATACTATATATCACTACATACATATATAGATGTATACATATGATATATACAATATTCATATATCTATTGTAAGCAGGTAAGTAAAAACAAGTAGGCAAATAAATGTAGGTATAGATAAATGAATAGGTGAGAAGATGAGCAGGTAAATATATAGGAAAAGAGGATCAGAGTTCACAAATTATGTGGTAGTGGGAGGTTGTGAGCGGTGGTGGTGACCAGTCGCTACGCTGTCCAGAATTCAGGAAAAAGCTGAACCTGGCGGTGTTGGTCCACAAGTTGCGATAGCTTCTTCCAGGTAGCAATGGTGAACAGACAGTCGAGGGGTCAGCGGTGATGACACGGCAGTTGTTACAAGTGGACTGGATGATGGTCAGTGGAGTCTTACTGATGGACTGGGCAGTCATCAGAAGCAGTGTAGTTCCCGTACCAGACTGTGATGGAGGAGGTCAGGATACTCTGTGCTGCACATTTGTAGAAACTGGTGAGGATGGGGGTTGGAAGTCCAGCTCTTTACATTCTCTTTCGGAAGTGGAGACACTGTTGTCTTCTTCATCGAAGGAATCGATGATGGGTCCTCGGGGATGTGCACTCCGAGGAACTGCAGTATATGCTTGACTGAATCCCTTCTCCATTGTTCCGATTAGTCCTTTAGTTCTGTAATATCATACAGTACTGTGCAAAAGTGTTAGGCATGCAACTTCAATGACTGTTGAGAAGTACAGGTAGATTCTTATCTACCATCAGGGAGGTTTCTGATTGGTCCCAAATTCATTCTGCAGCCTGACAATGACCTCAAACACCCAATCTCAGTCATACACAACTATCTTGAGCAAAAAGAAATCCTGCAACAGATGGTATGGTCTCCACAGAGCCCTGATCTCAACATGATCAAGTCAGTCTGGGAGGACATGCAGAGACAGTCAAAGTCTGCAGAAGAACTGTGGCCAGTTCCTCAAAATGTTTGGAAGAACCTACCAACCCTCTACCTTAAACTGCATGCAAGTTTGCATAAGAGAATTGATGCTGTTTTAAAGGCAAAGGGTGGTCACAGTAAATATTGATTTGATTGAGTTTTTTTTTTTGTCTACTGCACTTTTTAGAAGGTTTATTGGTTAATAAGTATTCATGGCATTATTTTTGGAACCGTCCTCGCTTTATAGCATTTTTTCCACAGGTGCCTAAGACTTTTGCACAGTACTGTATATGTGCTTTTTTCCTTATTTTTTAACATCATAGCAGTGCAGGAATATTTAAATTCAGCCAAAAACAGCATATGATAAAATAAGACATCAAAATAGATATTGTCATAGCAAATCAATAATATAATTAACAATTTCCATCTCCAATCTGGATAGTAGACTAAAAATGTACAAGTTATCATTCAGAATTCTGCCTGGTCAAACATGGGTGAACTGTATTAAATCTGGTGTTTCACTTATCATATCAGATTGATCTTAACTAATGTGTCAGATATGTGGTTAAAATTTAGGAACTATATTTTTGGCTGTGTTATGGCAGAGGCATTAATAAATTCAAGTAAAAGCACCAAGGAAAATGTGATTTTGGTTTTGAGACGCCTTACATATCTGTCCCAAAACATCTGATACAACCAGTAATGTTGTGAAAGTAAAAGGAATATAATGGGCAAATATGACACAGTACTGAATAAGAAGCCTGCTGTATAAAAATATGCATATTTTTAAAAGTCTTTGTGTCAGTTTTTTTATCGTATACATACACTCTCGATTTACCTCCTCTGCTGTGACATCAGAAGATGATGAATTTGTAATCTACTTAGTTTAGTAGTAGGGTTAGGGTAAAATGATATTACTAGCCAAATAATAATTTACATTATTACTCATTTTACAACGCAAAGCTGCCATTTTTAAAAACCTTTACCTACATGTTCAACATAATGTCTGCAACATTGAGTGGCACAGTTTGCTCTGCCATCTCAGCTACCATAATGTGGTTTTTCAACAATAAAACACTGATTTATTGTAAATACAAAGAATGAAAAAGCAAATATTAACTAACATTACAGCAAAATATAATTCATCATTTTGAACTCTGGCCTTGCACATAAAACTTCACACTTGGTTCAAGGCTCAACGTCAAAGAAAAAGCCCATTGTTACATCCCCCAGTGACTTTAGAACGTTATTTCTGGGTCTTCACCGTGATGCAAGGTGAGGGGCCAGGAGCCCCTTGGAATTTGTGCTGCATCAGAAAGTTCACAGGACTCAAGATGCCATGTAGTCCTCAGTGTGCTTCTAACTCCCAGCCAGTGGCCAGTGTGTCATTGAGGGAGGGAAGCTGTTGAGATGGTCTTCTCCTGTTTGACTTAAAGCTTTCCAATGATGTCCACTAGGTACACGCATAAATAGCAAACAGTGACAATCCAATTAGCCACAAATGATAACAGTGGCGTCCAATGAATTTTCACATTTCATATTTTGTTTACAGTGACTCTAAATAGTTTGTGTTGTTCTGTTTCTTGGAAGAGAAAATTTTCTAAAGTAAGCAATGGCAAAATGTATAAGTAGACATTTAACAGTAAGTAACGGTAGTGTTTAGTTTATTTTAATTTGTTTATACTCATTGCCCGTGGGATGACATTTAGTTGCTTTATTCTAAGGGTCAAGTATTGTAGGGACCATCTGTTAAGAAAATATTTATGGCTGTAATAAAAATCTTGTCTCTTAAACCTAAATATATAACTTGTGCAGAAAATATTTAAAGGACATTTTTCTTAGAATTTTTTAAAATTTTATTTTCACTTCTAGGCACTCTTGGGGAACATACTGTTTACAACAATAACGTTCTTAAAGCAACGACTATTTTTACCGTAGCAACAGCAAACACGATGTCCTATGTTAAAATAAAATGTTACTTGCACGTTTTTTTTTTTTGTTTTTTTTTTTTTTTTTTTTAAAAAAAAGCAACTGAAAACACGTTATTCAAGTTTTGCCCGGAACCATCTATTACCTAGTGAAACTCAGTTTCATTACACCCTNTTTTTTTTTTTTTTTTTTTTAAACAATAGCAACTGAAAACACGTTATTCAAGTTTTGCCCGGAACCATCTATTACCTAGTGAAACTCAGTTTCATTACACCCTCTTCTGACCACAACTATACACAACTGTACTTCCAAAACAAGAAACTCAGTGGTTTTGAGTTCTAGCCATGGTGTCTCCCTGTTTATTGTAGATATTTTGGCAGCTGAATTATAATTCTGTTTGATGTAACTTTTCACTGAATACATTACATTACGCAGCGCAATGTATAAAGTAGTGCTGCTTTTGTCACATAACGTAACAAAGTATAATCTGTCACAGAACACATTATAAACTGATTTTTCGTTACCCGTGATTTGTGAGGTTTTCTTATTATCTCTTTTATATTTCTCACTTTTTCGGTTATTAAGTGATTGATTCCCTACCATTTTATTCCCTTTTGTTTAAGTTTTCAGAACGATCACGTAAACGTACCTGTGGAAACAGATCTACCAGCACGAAACTTGTTTTACTGTATATGGCTGAAAATGTGTATACCTTTTCAGCCTGGTGATATACAGGTTAGAGGGTCTGTATATAAAGGAAGGTTATATACATTCATACTCATGGCAGACCCTCTTATGGTTATGAGGATTTTTCACTCCAGCCTGAGGGACAACTTACCTGAATCTCATTGTACCCTGACTGGAAAGCAGAATGTCTACGTGACTATTTCTGTATAAACACCGATATGACAATGCGATGCATCGATCCCAGATACAAGGTGTCAAAAGTCCCCATTAAGATGTTTTTTTAGTGAGAAAAAAGTACCACCAGGCAGGACATGGTTGAACACATTTTTTTTTCTTAAATCAAAATATTTTGTGCTCAGATTAACAGATACATACTTCAAGCATTCCGGCTTTTCTTTTAAAAAGAAAAGCTCACGTTACTAAAATCCAACTGTCAGGATAACACCTTCGAAAAGTATAGATTCACACAGGAGAAGCTGCTATACAGCCTACCTATGTTATTCTCCAACACAAGAGTATGATCAACAAAGCTAACCGGAATGGAAGTGTTTGGAATGCCGGCGACATCTGCTCCGCTACCCTAACAGCTGCATTACTCACATCATTAATACACTCGAGGACTTTGTTTAAACGACCCAAATTCTAAGAAAGCAACAAGGCCTCTGGAAATCTGAAGGATCCTGTCTTTTAACTGAGGCTATCCTGCAACCTCTTGCTTACTTAATGTAGTTTACACACGTATTTTATTTGCTAAATGTTTTAGGGAGTGAACTTCTGGGATATGAACACGGGGCTTTTTGAGAAATTCAGCAAACGAGTAAAACCGAAGTTCGGTGTTACGTAGGGTGCTACTCTGAACTTCTCCACTAAATTATGCATTATATGTTGTGGATGCTGCTTTCATAACACCAGCCTAGCAACTAAATAATTTCATGTAATGCAGTATTGAGGAGATTACATTTATTTATTTTGCTGTTGCTTTTCTCCAAAACAACTTACGATGTTAAGTTGCCTCCAAACATGTAACCATTTATACAGCAGGGTCATTTTTTACTCGAACAATTCAGGGCGGGAACCTTGCTCAAGGGTGCTACAGCAGGAAGTGGGATTTAAGCTGATGTTTGTGACCGCAGGCTTATGCTCACATGAACCCCCCCCACCGAGAAATCAAAATCCAACAGATTCCAGCATATTTTCACCTGTTTTGCTGTAAACAGCCACAAGGTTGCCACATGATTCTCCACAGAGTTGAAGTACCCAAAGTTGACGGTGCCTAACACAAAATAGCAGGTACTTTTCTTGTATCAGAAATTTTTTGGTTTGTTCACTTGAAACAAGTGGAAACAAATATTCCCCATTCTAGATCTGTACATGCTTGTAATCTTGATGTAAGGGGGGCATGATGAATGGGTCAATGCTACATTGAGCATGGCCTGCGTTGCGAGCGTGCATTCCAACACACTGACATGAGCACATGCCTTCGGTCCTTGACATTTCTTTCTTTTCCTCTTTCTTTGACGTTTTTGTTCGCCTTCACACAGAGTGAACAAGTGGCAGGCTTCGCTACATCTACACTGCTGCTGTGGCAAAAGATGGCATGCTGCAAAGAGCATAATGCTGGCATGGGCCCAACACCCTTCGGGCATGTGTAAGCTCACCCAGACAGGGTCCAAAAACACCATTTAATGCTCCAGTGTTAAAATGGGAGGCTGAAGCTGTTTCCTTCCATTTGTCCCGCAGAGGGTTGTAGTAGCAGGCTGATCGGGCAAGCCAAAAACTTATTTTCTCCAGAAACAGTATCAAGCTACTCCCTGGACACTCACGTGCATTCCCAAGCCAGGCTAACATGTTCTGTGGCTGCACAAGATGCTGTGATGCTTTGAACCGTTTTACTAAGGACAGCTGTTGCCCACTCACCTGGACAGAGAAACCAACTCTTTTGCAAGTCTGAAAGGACCATGACCTCAGACTTGGAGCAGCTGATTTTTATACAGCTGCAGACTGCTTGAATGAATGTCAAAGGTCACAAATGAGGCCAAAAGGGCAACATAATCTGGGAATAGCACAGATGCTACCACTCAACTGGACAACCTGCAAAACTCAGCTGTGTCACATCACACACAAGTCACGCGATCGCGGTCAAAGGGCAAAGGATGAGATCCAGGAAATAAAAGGCTCACGAAAAATGACATGCAAGCGTTTGGACATCGGACTGCATCCACGATTCACTGGCACCGTGAGTTACGGAAGTTTTCCTAGCTCTCATGTGTTGTCATTATCTTTGTGATGAATGTAATCTCCAACTCCGGTTTCTTGTGAGTCTGCTGTCCTGCAAGACGAGGCGGCTCGCCAAGGGGAGGCTGTGGAAGGTTGACAAACCACGCAAGGCAACCTTTCACAGACTGTGTACCAGCTATCTGCGGCCATCCTCTACTTGCAGGGACTACTCACTTCTGGTCCCCCTGCAGCTGAGCCACAGATGAGTGTGCCTGAGAAGTTTAATAGCTCAGGGAATTCATCCCAGGGCTTCCTCACCCAGTTGAGCCTCAACTTTGCACACCAACCTGTGGGCTACCCGACCAGCCGGATGCCGGATGCTTTCCCGATTTGCTTGCTGTCTGGGCAGGATCTAGGATGAACCCCCGTGCTCTGGGAGTCCAATGCTACATGCAGTGGAGACTGTGCACTTCATGGTGGAGCAACGTATTTGTTCACCCCCCACTAGCCACTATGAGTACCTCATAAAGCCTTTTGGGTTGGCCAATAGCTCCGCCATGTTCCAGCATTTCATGAATGATGTCCTCCGAGACATGCTGGCCCGGTGAGTCTTTGTGTACCTGAACAACATCCTTGTGTACTCAAAGTTGGAAGAGGACCATGCCCACCATGTTCAGGCTGTGCTGAAGCGTCTACTCGTCCACCAACTGTACTGTAGGTTGGAGAAATGTGTCTTCCACCAGTACTCCACTACATTCCTCGGGTATGTTATGGTTTATGGTTATGGTGAACTGCTGGCTATTAAGTAGGCCCTAGAGAAGTGTCGCAGCATTAGCTTCAGGGTAGCTTGGTGCCATTTCTGGTTTAGACGGACCACCAGAATCTGGTAACCATCCAGCAGGCAAAACAACTTAATCGCTGGTAGGCCAGGTGGGCTCTGTTCTTCAATCAGTTTAACTTCTACCTATCTTACTGTCCTGGCTCGAAGAACACTAAAGTGGGATCGAGAACAGGATAGATGTGCACAGCAGCAGGATCCTCCACCACTGGAAACACCCCCTCACTGCCTTTACATCTCCACTGTCTGCCATTCTGAGGCACTACACTGGATTCACTCCTCCGCTTTCTCTAGCCACCCTGACTTGCGGTGCATGCTGGGGCTTCTCTGGAGGTGCTTCTGGTGGCCTATCATGACCAGAGATGCAAGAGAATTCGTCAGGGCTTGTTTCACTGGTGCTCAGTCCAAAGCCCCCAACACCTGCAACCCCTATAACCCCTGCCGGTGCCTCAACAGCTTTAGTCGCTCATAACGGTCGACTTTGTCACCGGCCTCTAAGACTCTCACGGCCATAACACTGTCGTGACAACAGTCGATTGTTTCTCCAAAGCTGTGCACTTCGTGGCCTTGACCGGATTCCCGTCAGCTCAGAAAACGGTTGCACTGATACTGGAGCGCATGGTACGTCTGCATGGATTGCTTCAAGACATCATCTCGGACAGAAAGCCCCAATTCACAGCCGGATTTCGGAAAACCTTCTGCCACCTAATTAGCTCCACCACCAGCCCGTCCTCCACTACCATCCACACACTAATGGCCAAGTGGTACAGGCCAACCAGAAGCTGAGTAGGTTCCTGAGGTGTTTTGCTTTGGCTTGGAGTCAGCAGTGGAATCAGTACTTACTGTGAGCTGAACTCTTCCAGAACCTACACACCTCAACTGCCATAGGAATCTCTCCATTTAAAGTGGGCTACAGGTACCAGCCTCCACTCTTCACCCACCAGGTGCCTGCGGCGCAGCAGTTGGTCCGTCAGTGCCACCGCTGCTGGGACAGGGCTCAGCAGGCCATCCAGCAGGCCAACACCCAGTACCAACACCAACATCAACACCAGCACCATCCAAGATACTTGTTCCATCTAGGTGACAATGTTTGGCTGTCCGCACAACACCTCAACCTAGTAAGTCTCTTACAAGCTCAACCCCAAATTCATTGGACCCAACTGCATCACCCACCAAATCAACCCGGTTACCTACCAGCTCCAGCTGCCTCCATCACAGAAGGTTTACCCAGTGTCTCACAGTTCCCTCCTCAAACCATCCATCACTAGCACTTTGTCCCCTCTAACCCCAATTCCCCCTCCTCTTCGGATCATCAATGGTGGCCCTGTCTGCACCGTTTTGCGAATCCTGGATACCCGATGGTGGTGTTGGGGTGTTCAGTACCTGGTTAACTGGGAGGGTTATGGAGCTGAGAAACGTTCTGGGGTCCCATCCAGCTTTATCTTGGTGAAGGAGTTCCATCATTCCCAGACAGTCCACCCTGAGCTGTCTGGAGTCAGCCCTGGAGGAGGGGGGTACTGTCACATCACACATGAGTCACACAACCGTGGTCAAAGAGCAAACGATGCAATCCGGGAAATAAAGGGCTTACTGAGGCTTTCCTTGCTTTTGTGTGTCATCATTGTCTTTGTGTTCAGTGTGATTCTAATGGCGGTTTCTGGTGGAAACCGTTAACCTTGTCAGGCTCGATTTGTACATTCGCCCCCCTAGTTGCTTTCTCTCTGTGACTGGGTGTTAACACCACGCTACAACCCTGACAAGCTGCACTATGATAACCTGTCAGTGAAAGTTACAGTCAGGAGTGAAGAGAAAATAGAACGCTGGCAGAGTCCAGCAACCACGGCAAAAAAAATTTGACTTAACATGAAGAATGTAGACATATCTGATACTGTGCTCATAAATGGACCTCACAGCATACATCAGCAGCCTCAGCACTCCTTTTTCCTACATCACATGCTGAAGGATCGCGTTATATGCACTTTCAACTTCGCAAAACTCGTGTGGACTGGATTAATATATACCCATGATCCCGCAGGCATCGTAGCCTGGGGAAAGATCTGCTGTTCTGTAATCAGGATGAAATCCACATTATTCCTCATACATCAAAGTCTCAGCTCTTGGCAACAGTCTCCTTTCCAGTATAAATTTTGCAGAGAAAAGAAAGAAGTGTGATTCCCCTATATTGGTAAATACCTACCAAGCTCCTTAATTTAAATATAGGGGCCATCACCCCATTCTTTAAAGCTTGATTTACTTTACCAGCCTCTCATGCAACACTAAAAAAGTGTGTGAGCCATGATACCCTGAGAATGACCAGTGTTATTAATATCTCTAACTGAATAATATCTAACCTTGGAGCCTTTCCATTACAGAGGTCTTAAGATTACCAAAGAGACTTCAAGAACGGGGATGGATTTTAATCCACTAGAGATATCAATCACTGCCTGCTGGTAGGTGGACTTGTCCACTGGACTCAGGGATTCCTCAAAGTGTTCCTTCTACTAAGCAACAGTCACACCAGGAGCAGGCAGTACTTCCCAACCCTTGCATAGCACAGCCTGGAATGAAACACACCTCTGCTCTACTCAGTAACCTTTCTCCTTGGGTTCCACGGGCTCTCCGTGTCTTCCCACTCTGAGCTTTCACTTTAGCAACAGCCTTTGCTGTAGCCTTCTTGCCTGGCTGGTACTTCTAAATCAAACTAATCCCCTCAGAAGCGCTGCCCAAGTTTAAAATTCTGATGAAACGGAGGAAAATCAATAAAATAGGCAAGTATGAACTGTTTTTCATTTTCACCCTTGGAAGTTATGCATAAACGTGGAAATAACAAAAGACTTTTACAAAATATTACAAAAATCCTCCAGTATATTAATCACTGTGAATGAAACATGGTATACAGTAAATAAACTGTTATTTCTTTAGTTTGTGTAGAGGAGACATTTAGTCCTTTGTAAGCAAGTAGAAGGTTGCTATGCTGTAGGTGATTTTTGGTTGTACTATTTTAGTATGTTCTGAAGTAGATTTTTGATTATTACAATTTGTTATGGTAATCCAGCCTTCGATTTAATTGTATAATTTACAATAAAATAAATCTGTTGTCAGCTGAGTCATCAAAAAAATAATTTTAATGACCGCTGTGTGTACACAAGCGCCAACCGCATTCAAGGCTACGTAGGTGTAAAGAAAATATGCCAATTTTTTTTGGCTTTTTGTGGCTTAGGATCAAGCAAATAGAGAGATTTACTGTGATATGTACTGTAGTCTAGGCCTGTTTTATGATCAACTGCAGGACGATGAGGTTCACACAGAACAAAGTAAGCCTACAAACCCATACTCATTTTTTAAGGCAAGTTTTCTGTTCATTGTAAATGGATTTGTGAAGCACAAACGTAGTTTTTCTGAATGTGCGCAGGTATACAAGTTGTCCGACAGAGCCAGCCATCAATCACGTGACAGCGGCAGGCTTAAACACACAACTGCAAAAGGGTTTAATGAAACGTGTCCTTGCAATTTCCCGTTCCAGAGAAGACCGCTGACATGCAATAGCAGATGTTTGGCACATCTGGGCCACACAAGGCACAGCGTCCGAGTCCAGTTGTGACCGCAGAGTCAAACCCAGTGCTTGCTGGGGCCCAGTAGATTGAAACACATGGGGCAGGTGGAATGTAGCACCAAGGCCATCTGCAGGGCATTATAGCTGCGCTAAACTGTTGTGGTAATTCACTGGTAGGGTAGTACAGAGCAGGCCCCGCAACCCTGACACCTCTAACAACGTCAGCCTGAACCCGGGGGCCAAGCATGTGGTAGATGTTTGCGAGAGTAATAATTAGGAAATTCTCTGAATGTAAATGCAGAGCTGCACTCCAGACGTTTTAGGAAGCTAGTTGAAAACTATCTGGCATTTGGGCTTTTAGATCCTTTGCTGGCATCACTCTGCATGTAGTGATAAAAAGGAGGACCACATTTCTTCCTGATATTAGCATGATATTAGAATGAAATCTTCATGTAATATAGAAAAAAAAACTATGGACCTTTGAAATGCCAGGCATGTTTCAGTCTGTACAGGAAAATAAGGCATAAGAGCAGGCAGGGACTAACAAGAGCATTACACCGGATAAATCAGCAGAAATCATCTTCTTTTCCTTGTACATCTTCTTCTGCCTAATACTGGAAAAAGCTTATGAATTGATTTTTGCATTCCATTCTATATGAAATAAAAAAAGATTTTAAGTGTTATTTTAAGTTATGTAACTGGTCCTAAAAAATAAATTTTTTTAAGTTTTGAGTGTTTCAGCAAAAAATAAATATTACTGTGAACAGTTTGTCCGATTTTGTTTGGGGTTAAATGGTTTGGCCTCATCAACACTGAAACTGAAAAAATAAAGAAAGCATAAAAAAGTGCATAAATGCAAATACGTAAAAAAAAAACAAACAAAAGAAACAACGAATAATACAGAAAACTCAGACTGTCCACCAAAAATAATGGTCATAGGTCACGTGAAAATCAGGCGGATGAACCAAATCAAAAAATGCCTTAATTTCAGAAAACATCCAGCTCTGTAATATACAAAACAATTGCACATATGGGCATTTGAAAATGAATAATGGCGACAACAGTCTTTTTTATCTTTTCCCAGTCTTCCTGATGCAGATATTCAAAGGCTGGTGCTGGACCAACGCCTGTTCAGATCAAATCATACATTCGCACTAATGGTTGCCCAGCAGGACCACGTTAACAATTCACTGACTAATGCTTGTGTGCTGGATAGAAAAAAATGACGTATCTGGGTGAACGGAGGGTGATATGAAAGGGAAGTTGGTGGTAACAGAGTGACACGTTGGAAACAAGAAAGCTGTCAGAGCTTGGTTAGCGAGGCCTGACAAATCTGTGAAGACAGGAGGCACAGTTGTGAACCGTGACTCTGGGGGCATCGTTTCAGTTCCGGCCTTACGCTAGTGCTCCATTGTAAACACCAGTTATAAGCTATTAAAGTCCTGCATTTCAACAGTTCCATGGTTAAAGTCATTGAAGAAGGTTTATTATTCCGGGATTCTGAAATACAGCGACGTTAGCAAAGTCGAAAAAAATACCGCGAAAGCTCGCTCCTACCCTGTAACCTTCTAATCACATTTGTGTTGACATCTGTACTGTTTAATGAATGTCAGCTTATAGACAGATTGGGCTTAATTTGATAACACGAAGGAAGAAGACATTTTCATCCCCACAGAAGCAAACGGCGCAGATGTTTTATATTGAAGTGTGAACGCATCTAACACAGAAACAGGCACAGTCGGTCAGGGCTGTGGGACTTGCTATTACTGTGTCTAAATCCTTCTGCGTATAGCTTGTAAACTGTTTATTTTGTCTCTGGTAACTAACAACAGATAGCATGACAACATATGAAGTGCGCCTGAGAATATCTTTGCTTAAAATCAACTTGCAATTTGTCACCACGCTTTGTTTATTTTCCATTTGAATGTCTGAACTTTCCCCCATTTATTACACTCGCCTATCCAGACATACCAGCTGGGGCTCACGTTTTCACATTATGGAGCAAACTAGGTGGCAAAGGCAGACTTAAAACCTCCAATTTAACTGCGGCTGCCTCTGAGCTGTAAAAAAAATTCCAAAGTATGAAGTAAGGCGATCTGAAGCAGAGGCATTCTGGCAGTTGACGCGAACATCTTCCAAAACACGAGGACTACATGCTATTTTGCACAGATATACACGTTGTTATTCGAAAGCTCCAATCGTAATAGTTTGCACAGATGTTAACGAACCAGATTTTTAATGTTTTTAAGTGCATCAATACAGTGACAGGAGAAACACAGCTGTAACCCTTTATAAATGTGAAATCACTAACTGCATCCAGCTGTAATGACCAGTGACCATTTCCACTTCCTTGGACTGTTATTTACGCTATAGATAAAAGAGGCTTTCAAAAATTGTAGATTTGTTTCAACAAGTCTCCAGAAGTCCTGAATACAAAACCGATATCCCCACACTGGAATCACATCAAAGCAGTCAAGGAGGACTTTAAACGGTGACAAGTACAGGGGATACTTCCAGAATCTGTCACAGTGTGTTCAAGCTCACCTGCCTTCAGAAGGTCTGCTGTCCACTCTTTGCCATTATCGTGTTTTACAGTCTCCAGTACTTCCAAATCTTTGTGTTTCACTTTGTCTCACAGATCATCAAATACAGTTTGCACCTGAGTACACCCACATCCAGTGTGTCCTCACCGCTAATAATAGCAATTAATAAGTAAAATAAATTTTACGCCGAGAAATACATGGAAGAAGTTCGCTGAAATAGCATTTGGCAGCCGACACTCAAGGGAAAGAAAAACCGAACAAAGACTAGGAAATCTAGCAGGATTGAAAAACCAAGCCGACTAAGTGAACAGCACCAACTAAACGAACAAAATACTCGTAACAGATTTTACCATCAGGACAAAATTGTTAGAGAAGAGCCACAGGGCTTGACTCACTGGAAACACAGTAAATAAAGCTGATGTATTTCTACCCTTTCAACATTCCGGATTTTAACATATAAAGCTGGATGCATAAATATGTCTTCTGACAACGGCCTACTAGTTCATATCGAGTAACAAAAATAAATCGGAAAATTAAGGTACGTGTAAATTGACCCTGACAAACTGAGTAACATGTCTGACATGAGAAATACAAACCACAGAATGGACCACGTATGCCATTAACTATTCAATTAAATGACCACATTTGCCAGGAATGTATACTGCGCAGTGTACAAGATTACTACCAGAAAATGTTCCTCACCTGTACAGATAAAACGTGACACTGAAAAGGCAATCTCTGACCTCGAATTCTCTTAATCCAGTTATACGTACAAAGGTCAAGTGTAAGTCTTCGGTGAAAGCAATATGCTTTTTTTCATCTGGAAGTTTCACTAAGGAAAGACAAAGTGTCCCTTTTACATCTATACTGTAGTTTTGTTTAGCCTGTGATGTCTTGTGTTTCATTTCACCCCATGTCCTCACATAGAGAGGTATTTAGAAATAACAGCTGCCTACTAAAGAGACAAAACTCAAAAATACCACAGTCCCAGTATCATTATATCACTAAATTTTGAACACAGAACCAAAGCAGAGAATCCTCCGGGATGTTCACTGTCTTCAGTGGAATTAGTGATTGACTGTATATACATGTCCACTGCTATGCGTAGATTTTGTTTGGTTTCTAATGGACAGATCTTTGCAGTTTAAGCTAACGTGAAACCACCACATGCGTTTACTATCAGCGGAGTTGGAAACAGGGAGTGGGCGGAAAGTACGGGAAACAAAGCGGGTGAAATGTGTATGAGGTTCCAGTACCCCAAGGCAGTCTCCAAATTCCTTTGAAGGAGCCAGGATTCTGTGCAGACTGACAGTCACAATTGTAGGACTGTGGTCAGCGAAGCCTCTCTTGATAAAGAGCCTTGTGTGCGCTTCAATGACAAGTGCCCATTGAAAAAAATTGGGAAAAAGTAATTCTTCGGTGATGTGAGGAGCAAAATATGCCGATAGTGCAGGAAAATGCTTACATCAGCCGAGCAAAATCGTGGACAGCAGGTGGAGAACACAGTTGACATAAATAAGATGGCGATCAAACATATCTGCAAGGGAAGAGAATGGAATTTACACTTGTGTAAGCTTTAAGTGTCATTTGATGACACAAGCAATTAGTATTTAAAACAAAAGCTTCCTTTCAAGCCGCACCGTAAACTACCACGTTTCCTGGATGCGCAGGGATCGTCCTTTTGCTTTTATTTATCTATTTATTTGTTAGTTTGCTTGTTCATTTTTTTTTTTGCATTTGGCCACAGCATGACAGATTCATCTCTCCTATCCAGGGAAGTGGTATGTATGTTGCTACTGGCAAAAAGATTTACTTCAGAGTTTAAAAAAAAAATGTATTCAACTAAACCCTTAAGATGATTGATTTACTGCTTCAGGTGAGTTCTCGTTGCTAATAGTGCTGTTCTTGTATCACAGACGTGCTCCGCAATAAACAAATAAACAAACTATAAAACTACTTTAAAAAAAAAAAAAAAAAGAGCAACAAGCACGTGGACACAAAATTGCAGCGCATACAAAACAAAGATTTTCACAAATCTGGACAAGGTATACAACAAAATAAATTCCTGTCCCATAGATATATTGATTTATTTAATTCATCAGAGTTTGAAGAAGTTAAACAGCCTTCTGGAGCCTTTCCAAAGAACAGAGACAGACCAGTCTGCGAAAGAGATCGGCTTTCCAGGTGACAAAAGAAAGTTTTCATTTTGTCTGCTGGCAGAACCGGGGCTTAAACGGAAATAGAGTCTATAGGTTTTACTCTCAAGGGAAATCCCTACAAGATCAAAAGATGATTATCAGTTGGCCTCAGGGCTGTACAGAACATATGACTAAATGAGAACAAAACATAACAATCTAATCACACTATAATGGTTTAGACTCATGCAATGCTACATGCTGCAGTAATTCCTTTTCACAAAAAGGATCTACTTCATTATGGGGTCACGGGCCAATTAAAGACTGATACATAATAATATGTGATGGTAATATGTAATTTTACAGTTTGATCTTGGTTGCCAAAAGATGTACCATGAGAAGAAATAAGCCATGGGAAAGAAGACCCTCAGCCCTAATCTGAACGACTGTGGGGCAGGGGACTGTGGGCTGCAGCGTACAATGGCGATTGCTTGTCACAAAAGTACATCCTAGGGGGAGGTCTCTGAAATTCTGTTTTTTTTAGGAAACATAATCCAGTGTGAAAACTCCCTTTTCTGTTAGAGACAACACTCATATTGTCCCTCAGGCCCATACAACCAGAAAGGAAAGGGAATATGCCCAACTGCCCCAGGCTGATCACGGTTGTTGTGGGGGAGGGGGCTGTGAGTATAAGCACCTCGGTAAAACTTCGTAACACCTATTGTCCACATACATCATTGCTTTACCAATATAAATGAGATAAGGACATTTTTTTTAGTATTCCATCCATCAATCCATCCATCCACCCATCATCAGTAACCACTTGTGCAATGCAGGGTTGCTGTAGACTGGAGCCTATCACAGAAGCACAAAGCGTAAGGCAGGGTCCACTCTCAACTGAATTCCAGGGTATACCAGAGCAAAGAAGCTCACACACAATTCTCTCATTTGTACACATGTGCAGCATGGGCAGTTTATAGTGAACAGCTGACCTGAAACACTTGTTGAGACTATGGGAGGAACCCGTATGGAGAACATGCAAACTCTCTTCAGCTCCGGAGCCGTGAAGCACTGGACACTACCTGCTGTTCATACCATTCGCTTTTTTACATTACAAAAGAAGAGGCATAAACAGAAGAAGCTGCAGCTAAGAGCACAGTAGACTGCTATCATTGTACCCAGGTTTGATTCCCACCCCTTGCTGTAGTACTGTTGACCAAGGTAGGGACCATAAATTGCTCCAGCAAAAATGACCTTGCTGCATAAATGGGTAAATCATTCTAAGTAGCTTAACCTTGTAAGCCACTTCGTAAAAAATGCCAGCTAAAAATGTAAAATGTATTTATACTATGTGGTTCCAAATTTGTAACCTCTGCCTTATTTCATTAGATGTATGAAGAAAAAAAATCTCTCCCTGGGCCAGTAGTTTCAAGTTATTCAATACGGCAATTTCAATTATACGATTTGTCAATTGTCAAAAATAATTATAGTCAACAAGCTGGATTCGTAGGGCTCCAGCGTTGTAACTGCCATATTCAGACAGACTGCATCTCAGTACTACGGCAATTCGGCAAACCAGCACATCATCGCTTTGGCCCTATTGTAGAATAACTGAAACACCCCTTCCCGTCCTCTTGTTTTCTGCATAACACCATCGGCTCAAAAGAAACCTCATTGCTTCCACCGAGTTCAAGCAACATTACAGAAAGGAGACATTTGCGGTGTCCAATCCAAAAGAAAGAAAAAGGAAAACAAAGCTAAAGGATTATTACTTTTTTTTTACTGGATGTGGACTCCTTGCTACCCATGAGAGGGCAGGGGTTACAATCATTGTGGTTTTACTCTGCTGAGGAGTTGGAAAGGGACCATAGTACAGGAGTCAGCACTAAGGAGTGATAAGGAGGAAGATGAGACAAACAGTACAGGCCATTCATGAAGAGGAAATTGAGAGCTGCCTATCCCTATGCCTCCCACACGCAAATCCTAGCAACCTGACTGTCAGAAGGGATGAAAAGAAAACGTCCATTTCCTGCCCAGCCATATGCAGATGTGGCCCGTCCATTGTGTTCGTATCTCTGGGACGGCTCTAGGAGACCTAATGAACTGCAGCTGTGGAGACCCCATTCAGGTCCCACGGGTGAGGAGCTGTCTGGGAACTTGCCGACACAAGCAAGCTTTCTCCGTTTCTAAGACAAACATACTCCATTTTATTCATCTCTGTTCTGTTTCGATCTATCGCTAACCCAAAAGTTCTTAGCAGGTAGTGGAACAAAAAGACCCTAAGGCTGACGCCCAAGTAACTCATTACAAAGCGAATAGCTTATTCAGTTTACTTACTGTAAAGTAAGTAAGTTTACTCTTATTGTAACAGGTGGGTGGCTGTCAGCTATTAACACGCATGCATTAGACATTAAAGGAGCAAAAGCCAAATACCTTGCGGTAAGCAGAATCAATAAGCCTGTCAAACCAGAACAAGTATCAACCCTATCAAACCTTTCTTGTGGTGCTTAGCTTGTAAATCGGGAGCAAAACTGCTCCATCTATAAGTTGAGAGAAAGCCACTCCCGTCCCAGCAGCTCCACTTCATTGTCCACAGTTGTCAGTGTAGGGTTTCTAGACTTTACCCCAACACACCCCTTTTCGCGAGCCTTATTAAGATTTTTTCCAAATATCACAGCAGAATATATTACAGCACAACTGCCATCCATAAGATGGTTTCAATATCCTGCCAGCGATTCCTGGAATGATCATGCAAGCACATGATTCTTTGGATCAGATCTTTGGCAAAACTGCAAGTTTCGAGTCTGGTTGTAGTTAAGTAGGCCTGGCTGATCACAGCAGTCATTGTGAATGCTGTTGAGGGTTTTATTTAACTGGGAGGGCAGTACAATGAACAACTGGAGTACGTCATTAAATAAAGCAGACCAAAATAAAGTTAAACTTAACCCAAAATCCTAACATTAAAATATTTAAATTTTATTGGTTCTCCCTTTTACGGTGATAAAGCTTTTATGACATCATTAATGCAATCTATGAAAATTCAAAAAATTCAGAAACAAATCTTGTTACGCACGTACATTACTTTTTCCATTATAACTTAACAATCCAGAGGTAATAAAAAAAAAATCATTACTTCACACTATATTTTAACACAGAAGAGTACAGTTCCACTTCACCTGAATTATGTGAGAAAGTTATTGTCAAAAATATGTTTATTCATCAGATATATCAAAACAAAAACAATGAATCCCGCCATTGACACGTTTGGCACCTGAGATTCACAGTTCACAGAAAACAGCATAAAACCTGTGATTATTCACAATTTTGGAATTGTGGCAGAACAGCTAAATGATGTATGCTTTTTTTTCTCTCTGATAAGTCAGAGGGTTAATTTGATGCTTGGTATTTCCCTGAGTCAGTACAACCTCACAATAACAGACATTTATTTCACACTACAAAGTTGTTTTTACATCAAAGCATATGCTCTAGAAAATAAAAACTGAGAGAAATGGCTGGCATTTTGTGGGATTAACTACGGTGAATGAGCATAAACGGCAGTTTTCACAAGGTCCGAGAATTGCATGCTCTTGTCAATGAAATTTCTGGAATTCTTCTCCTCAAAGAACATGGATTTGTAAAGACTTGTATTTTAAAGAGTAGTGTCGTGGCGTTTCTAAGATTTTACGTCTCTACTAAAAACACAGAACAGTTATTTCTTCCGTGCTTCTTTGTATCCTGCCATAAACCCATCAGCCACTCCCCCAAGGTGCTCCGGTTTTATGGTTCCTTGGAGTCTTCTCAAAGAGTTCCAAACAAATCTCAGCAGTAACAAAGCCCAGAACTGCACATTGTTCTGAAGACAGGAGTGACCACTGTGTGGCCAAGTCACTGTAAGCCAAATTCAACATTGAAAGGAAAAAAAACATCCAATGTTTTGATGACAGACATTTTACAACTGTCCGCTTGTAGTGACCAGGAGAATCTGATCCAATATCTAATTTGGTCCAGATATATAACTGGGACCCGGCAGTCATGTGTGTTGGCCGTAGGCACATCATTTCTGGGAACAAGAAAGTTTAACAGTGGGTGACTGGAGAAAACACTGCAAATCCTATCATGATGGGAAAAGCTATTTTCCTTCACCGACAACCACAATACAATCCTCATTACAAAGGCAGGATATCTGAGGGTAGACGTGACTGATGAAAAGGCTGAAAGACACCTTCTGTTAAAGACCCCACTGATCAACCGTGTCAGGAAGAATCCAGTCCACTGATGTGCAACCCGATAATGCAACATTTCAACACTTTGCACGGCTATTTATTTGGGCTTAGCCATTTCCCCGTTCTGTTTTCAGTGGCGAGCAAAGGATAACAGCTTAGGTCTCCAAAAACAAGGCTCGAATACCATTAGAAGTACATTTTGGTGCCTACAAAAAGAGGACAAGAATACTTGCATATTTATTGAGTACCATTTGTTTCACTGCAAGACATATTAATGTATATACGTAGAAAGTCAGGCAGCATTGAAAAGTTTCTGCTTTAAATCAAGTCCTTATACTTGACAGGCAGAAACTGACCAGAGACTTTCACTCTTTTGTGCTGAGGAGTTCTAAGGGTCATCATGGCAGCATTTCTTGGCTTTGTGACTTGGCGCTTGTTGTCATTCCAAACCACAATGCATGGCATCCACACAGACAATTCATTTCCATGGACAAAAATGAGAATCGACTCTCTTAGTACTGGAATACAGTAAACTCACCCAATGGAAAAAAAGCCCCACAAAAAGCACAGATGTATTTGACTATTCATAACGATTTAAGGAGTCTTGAAGTACCTCAAAGTGAGGACATGTAGGCAGATAAATGTATATTATAAATCTGACTCCTTCTACTTCTATTGTTTTGTCAGCTGGGGTACAGCAGGCTTTCCTCAGGTGACCCTGCTAGAAGAACATGCCCCCTGATATGGCTCAGCCCTCCATCTGCTGTTTGCAGCTCTTCCAGTCTTTCTTTAAAAGCGTGCCAGTGACGCATTTTGCTGTTTGCAAAGGCAGTTAACGAAAGTATGTATGATTACCTGCCAGACAATGGCATGGGTTCTCTGCAGACTTCCCACCTTGGAGTAACCTTTGGAAAATGCTGCATATGTGGAGAACCCTTGGAAACCGGCTTCCTGCATGACTGCAACCGGGGCTTACATTATTGTTGGAGTACATCAATAAGGCATTACTCAGCCACAATGTTATTCTTTCCTCTAATTATGAATAATAAATGTGTGCTTAGGCCAAAACACACAAAAATTAAAAAAAAAAAAAGTTTAAAAAAATTAAATCCAAATTCATAACTGTCTAGCAGAGATAGCTAAACATTCCCAAGGACAGAGCATGTCCTCAGAGAGAGTTTTGTTCCCAGCAGACAGAAATACAGTTGTTCCATTTCCTCCAGACGATGAATAAGGTTACCACTGGTTGTAAGCGACATTCCAAGCGATGTGTCGTGTTCCAAAAGACGCTTGAGCCGAAACAACAGTTGCAGGCCACTTCCTTCTGTTTTTAATCATTTTCACTTCATGTCTCTTTTAGCATCGTCGGTGCCTGAAGTAGAAAAATTCAGTGTTGTACTCCCCTTATTAGCATGTTTGTATGTTTATACAGCAGTATCATTAGGCATTTAATTATTAACTTTTGAACTTCAGCAGAGAATACAAGATAACAGGAGATATTGCTGATGTTCGCAATATCTAACGAAAGAAAATATATTTCTGTAAAGGGGACACAAAGTTCAAATGAACAAAAGGAAAGCAAAGCCTGAACTCACTTGCAACATAACTTAGTGCACCCTGGGAAATGGAATGGTGCTATGAGGGATTCAATTCAATTTATTTGTATAGAGCGCTTCTTCTCACGCAGTGGCTCAGAGTGCTACACAGCAGAGTAGGATGACAGAAAAGAAAACAAGTATGTAGTGAAGCTATAGATAAAAGGTTAAATGTTACTGAGAGCAACTACACAGCGATACACTGGAGGAGTACAGGCAGAAAACAGCAGTGGGAGAAAAAGGGTAAAGTGAGTACCAACCTGTAGGTTAAGCACTGGGTATCTTGAATCAAAAAGGCTGTTTGAGAAAAATGTAGTCTAGGCCCATGAATAAAACGTATGATTTTTATTCTTCAGATGACTCCTTCAGATCCATAACCATTGGCCACTTTGTTACACAAATACACCATCATAAAAAAAACTATATTATTAAACATACTAAATTGTAAAGTCTTCTGTCCCAGGATTACATTCAGAAAATTGTTGCTCTACACACAAGATTTTAAAAAAATATATGCTTAACATATCACATGACTAACACAAACAAGGAAAAATATATGTGAGGGGAACTAAACAACTCAGACACTTTTAA
Organism: Arapaima gigas; assembly: GCA_900497675.1. NCBI lineage: Eukaryota > Metazoa > Chordata > Actinopteri > Osteoglossiformes > Osteoglossidae > Arapaima > Arapaima gigas. Next base: position 82,081 of record UFQX01000656.1, read on the forward strand.
AATACATTTATAGCATGTTTTTATTTGAGAGCAAATTAAAATCTCTCAGGTAGGGGATGCTTAGGCACAGACAGAATATTTGAGAACTAAATAAAGAACTTCATGCTTATAACTCCCCAGTTTGGAAGAGCACATTTTAAAGCGCAACACTAGTTAAGGAATCTTCAGCTTGTCATAATCTTCTGTCTTCCCAAAACGTCCAATCTAAATTTTAAAATAATCACTGCAGGGACAAAAAAAAAGATTTTACTTGGTATGCTTCACAAAATGTAATGTCATTTACAAAACCTTTTCTTGCCTGGGAAATAAATATGCAAATCAAAACGCAGAAGCATATTAGTAAATCATGGAAGCAGAGTCTCATTGTCAGCCCCTTCAGAGCCACTTTATATACTGTTTTCGTAAATATAGATTTTACCATGATTACAACTTCTTGAATGGAATTTTCCCCAGTGTTTTAGCATGTTTTGTTTTTATTGTATTTCATAACAAAGAGTTTGATAATGAAGTGAAACTGGCAAGTTGGAGTGTGTAGGTGCTCTGAGCTGGAATCTGAAACCCCAGGCAGGCATTCAAACCTGTAGGGATTCAATGAATAACCGGTTAGACACTTATCCTTACCATAGTGCATTATTTGTAGCTATGCAGACCACAAATAGACTTTTTTTTACACAGATTTGTTGAATAAATAAAAAAGAAATGGCCAAAGATGTGTGTGACTCTTGTGACCATCTACCCGCCAGGGGGGAGGGGTCAGGTAACAAGTCACACCTATATTTTAGTTTCTGATCACTCGCACTTAAAATCTCCCCTTCAGCAGAGCAGAGACGACAACAAAGATGACAAGCAAACCCCATCCCTTTTGTAGTCAGTCACAGTGCCTGAAGCCTCCCCATCCACCCTGCAAACGTCCCGCTTCAGCATCCCCGACACACCTGTTACCCTTTGTCCCCGGAGCGCAGTAAGAAAAGCGCCGATTGCCACAGCAGACCATGTCCTCCCCTCATTCCGTCCCTCAAAACACTCTCCATCCTACAACATGTGGTGTAACACGAAGTAGTACACGAGGTTTTCAACCACACGTCTGTACAATAATGTTGAAAAATAAAGTGGCAATTATGAACTTTAACTAGTTTATATATAATGCAACTAGAAAGTGTGCAGTTTCCCAAGTCATTCATGTAAATTTAGAACATTTCTGGAGGCCCAAGATTTTCAGGCTCTGTACCGTCAGAGACTAACCCAAGTATAACAATACAGCCTACAAGTTTTCTGCATACTGTGGATAATTTTTTATAGGAACTACAGTGACTTGTTTAAAAGTAAACTTGTGTGTGGCCTCTTCAATCTGTCAGAGCTCTTATGGACCCAAAAACATTGTTTAGGAACTCAGTGATGAGCTTATCTGAAACCCATTTTTGGTTCATGGGAACATGAACGTTTTATGATCACTTTCAACTCTGCTACGATTAAACTTTGATGCTTTTGGCCAAAGCAAAAGGTATCCAAAGGGGAAAATGAAAAGCTAAGCCAGCTGTCCAGAAAGATACTCGCCTTGGGAAGTTAGATCATGTTAGCACCAGGGTCCAATGTGAATACTAACAATCAGCACAGGATCCAAATCTTGCTTTTCCTGCTTTTTCAAAATCAGCATTCAGTCAGATATAATCTTAAAAACCATGAAGTTAATGGGAATTTTTTTTTTGGACTCATATTCTTTCCACTTAGCCTCAAGTAGAGCTTTAGATCATTTACTGAAAAAAAATCATTTAACTGCTGTTTTGTTTATTATTTATAGAATATTTAATGAAGAAAGAGTTACTACTTGCTAAAATATTCGAACTCTGTTACTACTGTGAACACCTGTAATGACCACAGCCGGACTCTTTAAACACTCCTGTGATCAGCAGAGACAGCATTTCCGTTTAATTTATGCTTGAAAAATCTGCGTTGTATAATAAAGCTCTGATGCACAAACTGATGAACTTACAGAGAATTTTTGGCAATGCTCTGACTAATCAGAAAATACTTTCATTTTTGGAAACTGCACTGTCGTGTTCTTTTTCAGTGAAAACAAACTGCCACGTGGAACTCTTGCAATGTCCAACTAGATAGTAAAAACCTAGTCCAGTATCAACTATTCCTTTATGAAAGGCAAGTCAGAACCACCTGACAACTAGCATGTTTCAGTTATTCTAACTTACTTTCATTAATGGCTTGTCCTGCTCAGGGTTATGGTGGCATGGAGCTAATCCTGTAGTCACTGGTCACTAGGCAAGAAGAGGTAAACACTGGATGTACATAGGGTACATAGAGCATCTAATACTAACACTCAACAGCATGGTTTGAGGCAATCAACAGTGATTTTAAGATGTGCAGATTTTAACATGGCAAAGTTATTCTCACTAATCCAGTTTCGTATCTACACCTACACTGAGTTCTCAGTTTATTAGGTACATCTAGTAGCGTGTTGCACCTCCCTTGGCTTTCATAACTGCACGAATTTATCTGGGCATAGATTCCACAAGATGCTGGATATGTTTAGCAGGAATGTTGTACCATGTGCAAATTGGACTGCTGTGAAAAGCCCCCTCCAACTCATCACAAAAATAGAGTTCTGATCCAGGGAGCCTGTAGGCCACAAAAGCAATGAAAACTTGCTGTCATGTTCCTGAAATCATTTGATGACAATACGTGTCTTGTGACATAGTGCACTATCATGCTGGAAGTGTCTGTCCAAATGTAGATAAACTGTGGGCATGAAAAGATGAATGTGGTCAACAGTGATGTACGTATACATTGTGCCATTCAGAAATTCTTACACAGGTATCAAGGGCCCTAATGTGAGCCAGGAACATATTCCCAACACCATCATACTGCCACCACAAACCGGTACAGTTCACACTAAAATGGATGGCTCCATGGACTCATGTTGTTTGCATCAAATTACAGTCTTTTTGTCAGCATCATGCAAAAAGAACCTGGATTCATTGAACCAGTTTTGGAAATGATCATCACTTGACATGGTCTTCAGCTGCTGTAGCCCATTCAATGCAAGGTCCAAAAAGCAGTGCATTCTGAGATGATATTCTGCACACCAGTGTTGATCTCGTGATCTGTTTTTGGCTAATTTTTTCTGTTTTTGCTGATTACTTTTTTCCCCCACAACATTTTCAGTAAAACCTTGAAATGGATGCATAACGTGTGTGAAAAGCTCAGCACAACAGTTGTGTGGCAGATGCTACAACCGCCACATCTAGCGCCAGCTATCATACACATTCAAAAACAACAAGGTCACTAGTTTTGCCATTGCACCACTCAGTTCAGTGCTAACTGATGCTAGAAACACTGGGCTGCCTGATTTATACCACACCATAGTCATTTGACATATGACTTGCTGGGAAAATACTATTTGCATGAAGGTGGGCAGTGTGCCTAATAAACGGGCAACTCACAGTACCATGTCAAAGCAAGGGATCGTTTTGCTGTCTTGCACTACCCACCATTCGCGTTTGTACACTGGTGTGATCTTTTGTTTCATGCAGATATAAGGAATGTTAAATATATGCTACTGGATCATGTTGCAAGCACAGGTACTGCACAGCAAAACCGTTTCACTCACAGACCTCAATACTGTATCAGTCATTGGAAAATCACTTTTCCTTTCTCTAATTCCTTCATGAAAATGCGAAATACCAGACTTGAGTATATCACTTCCATTCCAAAATTACTTAATGATCGTTGGTGGGGTCATTTTGCTCTGAGCAGTTGGCTACTGGAGTTTTGACATGTAAACCATTTTCAAAGGATAAAGCACTACATAACATAGCAACATGCCGGAATATACTAGTAGGATTTGGTTGTGAAGCTTTTGATCCTTGATGAAAACAAAGATGAGAAACAATGAATCATCAACCACTTTAGGCAATTTTTTATGAATGGGCAGACAGAGCCAGAAAAACACCAACCACCTGATTAAATAGATTCTTTTAAGCTCCAATCACGAGATGGCAGTCAACAGCAAGCATTTTTAAAATCAGTTTCACTAGAGCCTTATTAAAAATCAACAAAAACACCACTTTTACGTTCAGGTAAAATCTATGAGTCAGCTAGGTGTGAATGCTGGCTGCTATGAACTTTTTTGTCACTGTGTGGCAACACACAGATGTGAAAGTTACAGAGTTTGGGGCAGGTTTTCATGTTCGATGGGTGTGGTTCATAAATCATCATTACTGATACACACCTCTCAGATTCCAATACTCTTTTTTTCTAAGGCCAAAAATAACATCCATGCTCTCCAGACACAAATGCAGTAGCCACTCCATGGGAAGTTTGTCTAAGAATTTATGAGGGCTGGCTGGTGGGTGGGCTGGCTGCTGCTGAGGAAATCCACTGAATGTGATATTACATATTTGGCTAGATTATCAAATACTGAATAATTACAGCCATGTGTTTAGCATGGATGGTATGCTTGGTAAAGTCAACATTCGTTGCTGCTGCTGCCAATGTACTTCACATCTCCTCCCACACAGGTTGGGCTTTTGCTCCTCAGGGTTCCCACACCTTTGTCCCAGTTCCCACGAGGTGGCAAGATTGACTGGCAAGATCCACCTGTGGTAATTACACCTACAAATGCACTGCTAATAAAAGGAATGGATATTTCTCCCATACATTGTATCAGTTAAGTCTCAGTACATAGTACATTCTTGTATATAGCTCCTGCATAATATGTACAGAATCCACCTATATTTCACACTTTACACACTTTCTGGTCCAGAAGATGGTGATATCCTTCCTCGACTACTGCACTTCCCTTCTCCCTGGTTCTCTGGCTCTATCTAGCTGCCACAATACAAGTTATGTTTGTCCTGGCTAAGCATTCTCATGTATTGCCCCTCCTGATCTTTTCTGTTCGAGTTATTCTAGTCTATTAATGTTAAAGATTCTGGTAATAGCCTAGAAGACACTTAAACAATCTCAAAAATAATACATACAGGACACATTCATCCCTACACTCATTTTACTTAAATTAAATGTATATTTATAGAATGTAAGTTCTCACCACAGAGAATCGTACACAGACACAGAGATCTGACCATGAGAGAAGATTTAGCAAATGGTGCGAAATGTTTGTATTGCAAGGTGACGGTTATCGTTAATAAATAAGCCATAAATAAATAAATAAATAATAAAGAATAAGCCAGAGGGCAGCTGAGGAGATGAAAACAAAACAAAAAAAAACTCCAAATTGCCAAGAAGGGAAAAATCATAAACCTCTGGAAGTGGAAGTACCAGTGGCTGTCCACCTCTCCCGGGCATTCTAATGCAGTGACAGGGAACCTGTGTGGATATCTCTCGTACAGAAGACCAGATTTTTTTGTCAATGCAGACCTGTGTTCTGCAGACATCAAACCGTGTGGTAAATTTTGCACTTGTGCATTTATAACTCTTTGTCTGTTGTGGAATAAAACTTTTGTTTACTGAGTTGCACAGTTCAGCTCTTTACCTGTCTGCACTTTCAGAATACAGTGCTGGGATCAACAGTGAACAGCAGGCAGCATGCTGAAAAATTTATGGTTCAACAGTTCTATTCTATTCTATTCTACTTATTTAATTTTTCTTCTCAACAATGATAGAGCAACACATTCGATGCTTACAATCTGTACCAATCAGGAAAACATTCAAACTGAACTACTGATAAACATCTATCTGTAAAAAGGGTACAATTTTAAGTTGTTTTGAGAAACAGGCAAAACTAAGGAAATAAAACAGCAAATGATTGTTTTGAGAAGAGCAGCAGAAAAACTGCATGAAAGAAAGGGAAGAAAAAACAGAAGACACACACAGAATGCAAGAGGGGAGGGGAAAAAACTTTTGTTCTTAGGACTTTGAAATTTGAAATGGGGTAGGGAATTACAGAGTGTGTGGGTTAAAACACCCGCTGGTTTTCCCTCCAGCACCCATCTTAACTATTTAATTGCAGGCATTATAAGGACTGGAACTCACCTGATGGAACTCACCCCTTCAAATAGAGAAAAAAGCCCAAAAATGGCAGACTAGTTAGACCCCAGGACTGCTAACATTTGTGCCTCAACATAAATTTTGAAGCTAGAAAACACTGGTCTACACATATAAGTCTTTCTCTTAGCTATGTTACTACATCCACAAATATGACACTGCAACCCCCCATGGTTCTGATGAGTCTTGTTCTCCTTTGACTCATGACTGGCTCAAGGAAATATCTCATGGATGACAGGTGGAATTTGTAAATGTTAGGACTGAACCAGCTTGTGCAATATTATGTTTATGGCTTTCTTCATTTCATTTGGATCAGTGGTGATGACTGATGATGATTTGGGGATTTTGTCATTCCTTAACTGTATATTCAAGGATAATAGAGAAAAACACAAAGGACTTACAAAATAATGTTGAAAAAGGGGGAAAATGACCCTTGCACAATTGGGGGAACGTGATATTGCTTGTTAGGTTCATTTCAACTTTTTATCATATTTAAATGGGAAAAACCAAAGCTGCATTCAATCCGTATTGTCTGCTGTTAAAATTGTGATGGAAAAAGACAAGAATAGCCATCTCTTAAGTGTTACTGGGTCTTCTATGCACTGTCACACAATGGCTAAGGAACATGAAACCATATGTGACTTAGCTATGGTGTGCCCACAATATTTCCATATACACATTAAACAATGTTTCCTTAAACCCCAAGATAAGGTCAAGCACTTTCATGGCTCTCTAATCCCTAGACCAAAATACTGTCGAACCTTTACTGGAAAATCTGGATTAATAGTTATTCCGTGGTCTGGAGTAAAATTGTTCACCACGGCCGAAGAGAAACTCCCTTTCTTTTTCCTCTTTTGCACATCTGCATGGTCTTGTGCAGAATAATAATGAACCTTGAACAAGTAAGCATCCATCTCCATCGGTCAACGAACCAGAATCCTTCTGTCTTGCAGAATGATCTGAGACCCCTCGGCAAATGTTTCCGAACCCCTATGTCAACACTTCCGGTAGGACTGAAGGTGTTCTGAGAGCAATACAAGCCCTACCTCTAATTGCTGACTTGCTAAGCATTTGCCAGTGTTTAACATAGTTTGTGCACACCCATGCAAATTGCTACCGCGCTGTGAGTTTAAGTCTTATGAATGAAAGAATGAATCAATCAATCAATCAACACATTTACTGTTAGTGGTTAGAGCTGACCTGCAGACACAGACATGTTAAAATTATGCAAAAATTTTCCCTCGGGGCAGAAATATGACTTCTCAGCATGGGTAACACGAAAAGCAGCTTGTGACAGTTAAAATGTGTAGGGAATCAGCTGACACACATTATAAAAATAAATTAGACGCATAATCAGACCAGGACTGAGGAAATCAATGAGTCACATCGCCGTTGCGCTATGGGAAAGAATTTACACTAATTATACAGCGTGGAGCAGAGATTTCCATAGTCGTCACTAGTGGTGCCGGTTCAATTTAGTCAGCATTAGTGTGTTTGAATGAACACAAGCCAACAAACCCATTTATGCTGTTCTCACAGGATAGCACTTACAGAGATCATGAAAAGTTCATGAAAAAGGGCACAGTGAACTTTCAGTGTCTTTTCTCTTCCACCATTGTTATATTACAAAGCCCAGTTAAGCTCGGTGGTCTGGGAAGCTCACCAATGCAGAAATGTGTTTGAACCGGAGCCAGTATACTGTCTGAGCAATTTCTAATAGTGTCATATATCACTTTTTAATCAAATTTCTGTAATTTCTCTGCTACAATCCATAAGAATGCCTCGTGTCCAACAACCTCCAGCTTGTAAGAGCATCTTTAGTTATCTGATTATAGGCCAGCGCTTGACCAGTCGAAGACCAGTCTGGAATGGCCTTGAATAGCAGTGAAACGGAATGCTGACTCACAACATAATGAAAACCTACAGGTTTCAGGTCAAAATAATTCTCTGTATAGACCCTGCATTAAAATATTTTCTGCCTCTAAGCTTTTCCTTAGCATTGTCTACCAGAACACATATTGCACACGGGCGCAAGGTAAGGGTGCCCATTAACGTTCAGATTAGATTACAGTGTAATTGTATTACATTTCAGAACCATAAAGCAACCAGATGGCACAAGGTACAGGTTTTTAAACATCCCGATTGGCAGATGTAGTCGGAGTAATGCTACACTCGGGAAATTAGCATGGTGTCAGGTTGATGGATTTGACCATTGTGACCAGGCCTCCCACAGCACGGTTAGAGTTTCCTTTTTGTAAACAAGCAATTTGTTTATTTGTGACTCTGTGTTGCACACAATGTGATTTTTTTTGTTTGTTTTTTTTTCCTAGAAAATCCAGGTGAATGCTGATTCAATGAAAAAAAAACCTAAATGAAATCAAATGTAATTGTACATGTTCATTTCTGTTACGAGATCAGAAACCATAAACATCAACATACTATGGTACCAATGCATGATGCAAATGCACGTAAAGAAACCGCATCCCCTATATTTTCCACTTTCCACTAAAAACAGTGAGTTTGTAGCAGCCAAGGCAACAGTCTTGTAAAAGTTTCCAGGGAGTATCCTGTTGTTGGCTTCTTCACCACAGAATGTAACCTGGATAGTTTCAAACAGACATGCAGATGTGTGAATTGGTAAAGTTCCATTGTATAAAGTGAGGGAAACATACTTCTCTGAATCTTTGGATGGGCAAAAGCTTTTTTTTTTATTGTGCAGTTAAAATACTTTTTAACATAAATAAATGAAGCCAAACAAAGTACATCAATTGTCCACTTCACAAATACAGCCTCTTCTCTGGATCAAGACCAAAAATTAGTTCAGTATTCGATACACACTTGTTAATTTGTCATTCCTTTGCTTTGTCTAGAAAACATTTTCTTTGTACCTAGGAACTGTAGTCAGCTATGCGAACGTTCAGTTACACACAACATATTCAGAGCCACACGTTTTATATTTATATTGAAAAGGATAGCACTATGTGAAAAAGAAGCAGAAAATCTAAGTATGTCTGAAGATTGGGTTTGATTTTGGTTTTGGCTGTTGACCTTGAAGGCTTTTAGAGAGACAGGTGCTGATGCCTGATCCCTACTGAAAAATGAAATTACTTTGTTCTCCGGGGAAATTACAAATATTACTTCACCCATGATATAAGTGCAGACAGATGAAAAAAAAAACCGCACAGCATATGTCCAAAGATCTACCCAAGTTGGTAGAATCACCTACAGCAATATAGAACACTGTAGTTCCACAAACTCAAGATGAACTGTGAGAAGCAAAGTAAAGGAATAATGTTATACAAAATAGTATAAATTTTAAAAAGAGGGGATGCCCTGCTAAGAGAAATCGTTCTGTAGGCAATTTCATTGGATCATATAACCTGCTTTGTAGTTACAAAATATATATTGATCTGATCGTGGTTTCCTTGTTCCCTTGATAATGCTACAGAACTAGCGTGTCTTTTTGACACGTGCATTTTAGAAAGTCCACCAACCTTTGCATGTACAGGACTGCTAAACCTACGTAACTTTTCCCTGTAACCAAGACAAAAAGTGTAATCCGTCAAAATGACAAATATCTCCATCCAAAACTCTCGGTTAAAAGAAACCAAAGTGATCACCTCCCAGAAACATCACAGGTGGGTTTTTATGCCAAAGATTTGATCCACAAAAATTAAAAATAATATTTGGTGGGACAGAACCCAAGAAATAGGCAGGATTTGCCCAGTCCTCCCCCCTCGTAAAGGCTTGTGACACTACTGAAGCTCATTATTAAGAAGAGTTGCTTTCAGGGGGTTCTAGAGCAGTGGTGTCTTCTTTCACATCACTAAACAAAAGTCCTGCCCTTAAAAACAGTATCTTACACACATAGCTACAAAAACGTACAAAGGGCTTCATCCATCACAATGTTTCTATTAAGCTGTTTTAGAGGACTCACAAAGACTACAATAGGCAAAGATAGACAACTAATACGGCACCTAAGGGACACACTAAAAAGTGACAAAATTCAATATGAATACAAATCAATGTCAAGTTTTAGTATTAAATATTTTTGGGAAAATATGCCACTAGAGTTACTATTTTTTCACAGTAAAACTGAGTTGACAGTTAAATTCAAAGTAATAAAAATAATGTCACCTGTGATGCCAGTATAATTATAAGCAGGAGGACTCAAATTTGTTTAAATATTGCACTAAAAGTAAACCATAAAGCCTGTCAGTTTAATACTGTACTGAAGTCTTATAAGGACCTGTTAGACCTATTTTAATTACTATGCAATTCATATAAGCATTATTTTTCTGTAAGCCCTACGCATATGTGTATGTGTGTGTGTGTGTGTGTGTGTGTGTGTGTGTGTGTGTTTTATATAAATAAAATATGCCTCTGGGTTACAAGTAACCGCCACAGAAATACTGCGTATTGTTTGTAAATGAAAAATTGTTTACTGGAACTTAAGCAAATCAATTAATAAAGGCTCAACATAAGCGGAAAATCTAAAGGTCTTAAAACAATGCAAACATTCTTTCTTCGCCTGACATCAAAGCAGTTACACAAATTAAGATTAATTATATTTATTCTGAATTAATGAGTTAAACTAAAACCACATGAGTATTTCTCTGCTTTACATTTTTACTGTTTCAGATATTTTTCGAATTGCTTCATTACCAAAATCTTTTATTTCGAGCTGTTCTTCAACATAATTTTGCTACAACTATATTGGTTTCCCCAAAAGCATTAGCATTATTGTAGATTCCCTTTAATAAAATGAGAACTCAGTAACTTGCAAACAACCTTATTGAACAAATTCAAAACAAATCCCGTTGAAAAGGTTAAACATGCTGTCACTTTGACAATCTAATTCAAATTTAATGAATGATTTTTTTTGTTAGAATAATAAAAAAAAATGAACAGCCTTCCTGCTCTTAATCCTCATACAAAAATGTGCTCAAATAGAGCCAGGACTTCAGAGCTTGTACCACAGTGAAACTCTTAGGAAGAATGAGACAGCAGAATAAAACAACATTGAGACTAGACACACCATATATTTCAGGATTAAAATGTGCAGTGTTTCATGTATGTTGATGCCAGCTGAACAGAACCATACTTAAAGACTCAGATGGAATCCCTTCTTAAGGATCACATTGACATTTAATCCTAGTCAGCAATGGAGAGAATTCCAGATCCTTGATTATACAAATGTTTGTTTGCCCACATGGCCCCTTTCACTGCAAGCATGATCACTCCGGTCTGGAAGCTTAAAGTAAGCTGTGAAACGCCTGGGATAATATATCATTGTCTCCTATTTCAAAGCCAGGTGTGGCCACTCCACAAACAAGAGCTTGTGGGATACAAGTGTCACCTGCATTGTTGCCACAGCTGTGAATGTGTCTCACTTTGAGATATCTCCAGATGCATGGGGGTTCATTCACACTTTCACACACACAGCATATAAATGACCTGATGACAGACTTTAAATGCTAAATTTAATCTCAACTCACTCCTGTGCTAGTAGCAACCTTCGTTGGTGGTGCTGGCATTTAACATTTTTAATTCAAAATTCAGTGTCTTTCCTCACAATTCTCCTCTTTCTTCTGTAGTGATGCAAGTGAAGAATGTGGCTAAAAGTTACAATAACAAAGGAACTTCATCAACCTTTTGGTCCCCAGTCATGTTTTTTTTTGTCAGACACTGCACCACCTACTGGCTTGGAATGAATGATTATCTCTGCTAATCTCTTCTCTTCTCCTCTGTCCAGTTCATTTTGAAATTGAGCTTATAAATCTAAAAACATCACTAGAGGTCATCACAATCAATCACCCCCAAATTCAATAATCTTGCTAAATAAACAAGCAGCTCTGGTAAATACACAGTGGCTCAATAACAGCAATACATGTGGCCTGTGGTTGTTTCCCATTTTAAAGGGCAATGTCAGGCTTAATTTTCACAATGATTCCCAGCACTGGTCCTGGTCACCAAATGTGTATGCTGGTTTAAGACTTAAAAAGGAAGCTTTCACTGGATTTGTAGGATATACTAATAAAGACGGCATATCTTAAAACGCGTCTAATCTCAAGTTTTAAACAAAAGATTCCATTTTAAGAAAATAAATCACGCTCAGAAACGTAAAGAATCTATGTTCGCCAGAACTATATCAGCCACATTTCTGTGCAGCATAAAAAAAGTTTTTTTTAGAAGAATGCGGGAAGATGTGAAAGCTGAGACTGCTGTGCAGCATTGCCTCTGAGTAAATCTGTCCTCGTAAAAAGTTCCTGGGAGGAAGGTAGACCGATGCCATCCTCTCCATTAAACCTACGTGCGGATTAACCACGTGGCAATTTTGGCAGTTTTTCGGACCGCAGCACGGGGGAAAGTGGATGATGGCCATCCTCAGATAGCAAGGAGCGCAATGCTCCAAAACGTGTGTAGGCGGGCACTAGGACCTGCGTGATCTCCACAGCACACAAGACACTGACACTTCTCTGAGTTTACGAACAATCAATGTCTCAAAGAGAGTAGAAGCGGGACAGGAGTGAATGGCACAAGACCTATCTTTCCGAGCCAGGCTTGGCACTCAGGACAAGCCAGTGGATTAGGACATAAGGTGGACTATACCTCTGTCTGCAGGGACTTTAGCACTTGCTGGGGAGCAGGAACAGGGGTGGAGGTAAGACTAATTCTTTCCTTCTTTGCTGTTGCTTTCTCCCCATGCTGTATCTTCTGAGCGAGCCGTCAGCGGAGGGCTGGCAACCCAAACCATCTTTTACCTGATGTTAGAGGACAAGGAAGCCCAATGCAAACATGGGGCTGTCTTCTCAGAAAGTCACTGTAGATATAGAAAAAAGAGATTAGGGTTTAAAGTTGTTCTTTCTTTTCAATTTAATAGCTTTCAGGGTAAGTTAAAAAAGAAACAAATTAGAAAAGAGAACAAACTGTAAAATTCAGATTGTTTGTCTCAATCTGTCAATTCCAAAAGTGCAAATCAGCATTTACAATCAACCAGCTTCCAGTCTCAGTCTACTTGGTCCAACAGTATGGGGAATAATGGGCACAGTCCTGAATGAGAACCAGCCGATGCATTGATCGCTACAGGGAGCACCGCACACCCCCCCCCCCCCCCCCCCCCCCCCCCC
>UFQX01000656.1:95285-140649 GCA_900497675.1 Arapaima gigas
CCCCCCCCCCCCCCACCACCACCACAAGTCTAATCTAACGTCAATCTAACTGTGTTACAGGAGCCATCATTCCAGTCTGCTTGTACGTTTTTTACTAACCAGCTCAACTCAAATTAAGAAATGCACATACAATTTCAAACAGGACGTAAAGATATGGTAAACACACCACTTTTGTTTGAAACCCTTGGCATCTTTACACAATGACCCTGAGTCATTATTAAGGTTACAATAAGACATGAGAAACATTAGTTACACAGGTCTGGGTTCACTGGAGACATGTGCAAACTACATACATCCTGCATCAAAAACATGCTTTTTAGCCAAAATGCTCCTGTCCACTAAAATTGCTCCTCACACTATCACACTTATTACACAGGTTACCTGTGACGGGATGGGATTATTTGGGATTGGGATTATTGGGATTATTTATGACCGAGACCATGTTTTCCACAGTGGGTAAGTTAAATATCTCTATCCAACAGCAGGTGTGAGCATCACGCAGTTCCCTACAGGAGAGCAAACGTGCAGCACACCTTCTGTACATTTAGATCCCCTGCAGCATGCCTCCAGTTTACCCTTTGCCAGGCTGCTGTGATCTTTATGTATATTTACAGCAAAGCAAGAAAAGCTAAATTCAGTTGCCATCTACCCGTTTATTGGTAATAATATTGTGTATTAACAAGCTATTTTTTCCAGTTAATAATAAATGCTTGCACGGTTAATATTTCAATAGGCAATCTGACAAATACTTTATCTACTGTAATTCTAAAAGAAATTCTTTGCTTCATATCAAAATGATTAGGGATTTACAAAAAAAACGTATTCTGCAAGCTAAATACTTAAAGATTGTCAGACGAACCAACTGAAGCAGGTTCTCCTACAACGTAGTCATTGGTTCTAGTGGAAAGTTTACGGGATAAGCACAACCAGGACTGAAATCTGAGAAACATCTTGACACACAGCATACGTGCTTCAGTAGACACGTTACAAAAATATTTATCGTTTTTCTCCACGAACAAAAATTCTGGAAAACCAAAATACTAAGCCCAGGCATGCCCGCACAGTTCTGCTTGCATAAACAGTTTGGATGTCTGTGGGACTCTGCTTTGGTTCGACCAGAGGCATCTGCACTACATTCCTCTGACTTCATTTTATTCTTGCCCTTGTTAGCGTCCATTAGCATGTCTGAGGTTTGACACAGCACATCACTTATAGAGCTTGCTTTATGGAACACTTGAAGGTTTCTTTTGAATGTAATAAGGTATAAGCCATCTCCTCTGCTCACTAACCAGCCATGTAGCATGTTTAGCTGTTTAGCTGTAGATGTTTTTGACAGAGAACAGAGGGTTTCCCATAACCACCTGCCTAAGTCCGCAGTAATAAGGTGTACGTATATGTACGATACGTTCGTGTATTCCTAACATTGTTTGCACTATGCAAAATAATTTACATCCCTAGGCCAGTTATTTTTATAAGAAACTAAAACTGACAGTTCTTTTGCAACTGTGAGGTTTTTCGGAGTGGATTTAGGAATAATGCAGTCAGTGAGAAGTCTGCAAAAACAGATTAAGGGTATTTTAGAGACATCCAAGAGAGATCCAAGTTCCACATTAAAAGGTTGCAAATAATGTTGCAAAAAAATCCAAGAATACCTTATATGGTACAAATGGAACAGTCCCGTGTAAAGCTGTTTTTTTTAAAGAAAGTGCTAATATATATAGTTGGTCGTCAGTTTTTCTCTGTTACAACTTTTACGCCCTTTTTACCAGAAGTCGTCTACAGTCACAACACCTTGCAAAAGCTAACGTGCCATCTTCTGAGTTTTTTGGCAAGAGAACGTTACAGCCACATTCCGCCTGATAGGGCTGCAGTCAAAACCCATGGTGACATGGTTTAAATGCGTGCCGCTCATTTCCAGGTTGACTGTGGTAAGTTATGTGGTGCCACTTTCTCCCGGCGGACACACTACGCTTCCTCAGCACAAAAACAGAGCGGGTGGGGAGCAATGAAGTGATGTTTCCAGCAATTCAAATGCGTTTACTGGAATATCTCAAGCTGCTCTGTTCCACTGTGTGAAGCACAGGGCCCCTAAAATTCCATTTTCTCAATTTACACCATTATGTACATAGTTCTACAGTGAAGCTGACCTCTCTGCCAAAAGCATCTCTTATGAAGTGGGGGGGAAGTGTTCAGTGGATAATAAACTGCATCTGGAAGTGTGCGTGCTCAACAAAAGGAATGGTAAGAAGAACGAGTAACGTTGACAAGCCACATTCATTAGCAAGGCCGTGAAGTCCTCCACCATGTGGAACAACGCCCACCCAAGTGTACTGATCAGAGTATCCGCTAATTTGCATACGCATTAGGCATACAAAAAAAAACACCGTTCAGCAATGATATCCGCTTGGACCAAATGACACCCAGCGATATAAACTTGAGGCACGACTCTTTGGCATCAAGCCACTTGCCAGACAACACCCACTGCACCGTGCCGACTGTGTCACTCAACAGTTGGCTCACTAACCGTGGCAACAACTAGCCCAAGCAGGAACACACACTGCTCTGTGCAAGGGCAGTTCCGGCACTGCTGGAGGAGCCGCCTGCATGATTCACACCAGTTTCCCTTTTGTTTTTAACCCGTGACTGATTCCACTCTGACAGGCCCTAATAAATATCTCTGACTATAGTCATAGAACAGAGTTACATCATTTAACCAAGTGGGGTGCACACACTTTTTTAATTTCTTTTTTGCTTTGATGTTTTATAGTAGGAACAACTAGGTTCCAAAGTTTATGAGTCAAGTGCTGTGGCTGATTCAAATAAAATATTAATTTTTATTTGTCAGATTATTGCATGTCACAAACCCACATGTGTGCAGGAATTTGAATCGGATTGTGCCAAAACAGCTGTGTTTAGCCTCCAAAATAGTGTAGCCATCATTTTGACTGAGAACTGATGGTGTCAGGATTTTGAGCGGTGGAATATGAGCGTATTTCTGAATGTCGTATCTTGGCATTTCTGAGCCTAGAACTATCGCTTGAGCTTTTCGGAATTTACTCAAACATAAACATTACAGATTCTCCACATTGCACTTCTGGGAATCAGAAATACAAAATCAAGAAAAGCAAAGAGAATCCAGAAAAAACTGCACACCAAGGTTTGAAATGACTCGAGCGAGAAATTTGAAAATGGGTGGCAGTGCGGCTCACATTGGATCACACCATAAGTCTGAAGGCCTGCAGACATAACCATGTCTATGGTTTTCACCCGGATCCCCAGAAGGACACAAAATCCCTCAGTTGGTGGAAATAATGAAAATAATGAAAGGCTGGACAAGCCAAAAGCACAGATAAAAAAAACCTTGATGTGAGGCACCAAATGAAGTTGCTGGCTGCAAACAAATCTGAGACAAGCATAACAAACCTCCTAGAACTATAGCCCCAAATAAACGTGCCCTTTGGGGGGGGGGGGCAATTAATGCCCATGTTTAATTGTTTTGTGCAACGAAATCAGATATTAGCTGGGGCTCCCTGTCATACTGTACAGTGTCAGAGAGGGTCTCGCTTTCAGCCAAGGAGTTATACACTGCAGACCGGTTCTTCGCATTACTGGCAATGGGGCAGTGAAACACTATAATTAATGTAGTCGTCATACCAACACACGCCGACCAAATATGTTATTCCACGTAGCAAATTGAACAACAATGCATAAAAAAATAGCACTGCTGGAAAAACAACTTCAACGCATTTTATTTTTTGATGGTAACAATCCAAAAATACATATGGACTCTTAGCTGACGCTCTTTTTTTTTTAGCAAAATTTCTAAATCAGTAAAATATAAGCAGATCCTTTAACAGGTCACTGGTCTATCCCACATTGTTCAACACCTCATCGTTGTTCAAGGACGTAAGAATCCCTTTTTCTGTAGACACAAGCATTAATGCTAATAAGGGCTTCTGGTGTGAGGTCCTTATTCTGTTTTTTTCAGACTAGAGTGTAGACAACTAGTAGAAATGCTGCTACACCTGAAATCTACACTCAAGGAAACAAAAATTGACAATAACTGAGTAACAATCTTCTTTAGAATATGAAATAGGAGGGTCTTAATGTATTGCTCCATATTTCATTCCATTTATATTTTTCTATAGCAATGTAAATACCCAAGGTTATCTAACCAATTTCCGCAATAGGCTTATAATACTATAACATGCTGTCATTCGAAAATACTAGTTTTGAAATAACAAATCTGCGTCCTATGTTTTTTTAGACTAATTTATTGTGCAGTATTATGTCTGAATCAACGTGATGAGTCTCTGTGGAAAATGTCAAGGTTTCTTTTCAGGGATGAGCTCACTGTTATGGACTTAAATTCGATTCATAGCACCCACTTGCATAGTTTTGTTTACAAGAAAGGGTTCATAAGTGGTTTACCACCGTCGCATTCACTTTTGGACTGTAAACAGGAGCTGTGAGGCACCGTCGTCACCTGCTGTGCCACCAAGCTGCTATTTATTAAAACTAAAAGGGAACATGGAGTTGTTCCCCCACACAAACAATAAACTTGCACATTGTATAGATGACTATAAGAGTATAACGCTGGTAATATAAATATATATGTGGGTTGTCATATCCTTAAGCAGTACAACTAGCAAAGTAACTGCTAGTTGCATTAGTATTTTTCCGGTGCACACCTGCTGTTTCTCGCCCATCTTTAACTTACAATGCATACATTATTTTGGAACATCTTCATCCAAGGCTTTTTCCAGCATTATCTTCTGATGCCCTTCATGCTGTTTTTTTAATGCAGTCTTTGTTTTTCAGATGTTATGTGTTACTTTTTAGCTGCATGTTACAATACATTAGCATTGCATAAATATTTCAAAGTTTTAAACAAACTGAGAAACATTGATTCAAATTTTAAAGAGATAAACAGGATAAGCTGCATACCAACCCGTATGGCTTATATCCTTCAGTCAACATAGCCAACGACTGGGAAACACATCCTCAAAATATGAAAATCTGATATCACATTAGTACCACATGACCATTAGCTGACTAACCAAAACTCAATTTTGGCCAGTTCAGGACTGGACCTTATTCGCTCCTGTACATTCATAGACCTAGCTGATGAATGTTGGCTGCAAATGATCTGAATGTCCATTGTTCAGTGGTCCAACCACTCAATCCTTCCTCTCCCAATTGCAATTCGATCATTGCTGTGTATGAACATGGAACATGGGGGACGCGATGTGGTGTTATGGTGGCTTTTTTTGGTCAGGGGGGGCACTATTGATGTATGTTTCCTTTGTGATTCTCTGTGCTGTGAGGGCATAACTAGGTCACACGTTAAAAAACCCCCAATCCTTAAAACCATGGAGCCATTTGAGGGATTTTTATTGAAAAACTCTTCAATCATCCTCAGCTACCTGCTAGCAAACATTACACATGGCAGCCCTCCAATCAGATGTTCTTTGTTTATTCATTCATGCAGCAGGATATTTATGCTAAAACAATTCACATTAAGTTTCTTAAGAGATATTATCACGACTTGTAATGCAACATACTCTAGAACATAGGACAGCTATCACGTATGCTATATAACTTTCACCATTCAAAGTAACTCTTCTATTTTTTTCTAATTCTATTGCACGCAACCAGATTGTTCTCTGCTTTTACTCAAAGTTCACATAATAGAAGCCTTCCAAATTCTTCATATCTGGTTAAAATGTAAAAAAAAAATATGATGCATACTGAAAACTGTCTTTCAGTCAAAGTATGACATTAGCATTAGTTGAGCATACAAGCACAGCGAGGTGTTTAAAAAAATACCATGACGACAATATAACATTTTTTTAAACGTGCCATTTTTGTGAAAATTACTTATAATAAAGTTAGCTCAAAGTTACCGATATTTTCAACTGTCTCCCGAAGCAAAGCACTGCAAACACAGATAATTTGTCACAGTCTATCTTCCCATGAGTTTCACAGCTGCTGGCTGCATAGGTTTGAACAGAAATTCCAGGCAGATCAGGATTTCAGTCCTAAGGCCCTAAGTTTTCTTTGGAAGCACTGCCCAAAAAGTGCTTTTCTTTGGAAGCACTGCCCTTTGAGAGATGAAACTGAGCTTTGATCCTTTCACCTATTCAGCCAAACAAATAAAGAGCCCGCTCCTGTTCATTCCGCATTATGGTGAAATACCCGCTCAAATGGGATATTTTATTAAGTTTTCACTTTTTTGGCTCAAAGAAAACAATAACAGAGGTCATTGGAACCCCTTGTGAAAAAATTACCAAGCAGGTTTACAGTAATAAAATATCTTTCTGCAGATTTCAGGAAATGACCTGACGTTGTACGGGGCTACCTCGCGTTGGACTTCTGCGTTGAATATGTTTGGCCACGATGAAGATATACGCATATTAAATTAAAAGCAGAAACAGACAGACAGAGAAGGGCGAAAAAAAAATTAGTGGTCTGTTAGAATTTAACTGCCTGTTATTAAGGTTTTTAATCTGATCATGCACTGCAAATGCCTCTGACATTCCAAAGTCTGAAGTGCTGTGAGGTTTTTGGTATTAGTTTCAGTGTGTTTTGCAGATGAGTCCTTTCTACACATTGGAGTGATTAGGTTGTTTAGGCTCATCAGGAGCTGACAATCCACAAATGCAATACTTGCAAGATGAACTTAAATTAATAGAGCAAATTCTGACACTATATTGAAGTAACTTTATTATTGCAGGAACATATATAAACGGTGTACTGACCTCATTTGATTACTGTTGAAATTACCCGGTCGGTTTACGAGTATATTCGGCGACACTGCAGGTTAATGTGCCAAAATCCTGTTTCCAAGGGCTGGAAACTGACAAGCAAATTTGAAATAGAGGAGAACGTGATATCACGGAACAGAAAAAAGGTGCTGTGCCACTGCCTTAAGTCAAGTTTATTTTACTTGTGAAAGGTGCTGTACACAGAACTTTGGAGAACCTTATTAACCACTGGATTCAATTTCAACATTCAGAGGGAGGTAAGACATTTGTATACATTGCCAGAGAATGTAATGTAAATACGAACATCTGCTGAAGGGATCTCAACCCCAGGTAGGAGTTATGAGAAATTGATGCACTCAAGCATTGTGCACTTGAACCAAACTCAGTTGCTATAGATAATGGCACAGATTTGCTTAATTTAAAAAAATGGGCTTTTGTAGGGTTAAAGATTTGACATTAAACAAGGCTACAAACTTGTACCTCTACTAATGAACACAACTGGGACCAGGCGTCTGTTTGAAACTCTGCATTGTTCTATTCAATATTAATATTAAGCCATCAGTAATAATGCACCTTAATAGCAGAGCTTAATCTCTGGACTTATGAATAAGTTAGGTTCTGCTTAAAATAAATACAGTGAAAATCAGCTAAAATTTATTTATTAATTATATATTTCTTAACAGCTCATGCACTGTTTTGTTGCAGCGCTCCCTGGGGAGAGGATACAATGTGGATGGGATGGCTGTTAACAAAAGATAATAAACTTTTATTAATGTGAAGCAGCATTACAGTTAAGCCTGCTTTAAAATTACCGAAAATAAAAACCCATAACTGCAGCAAACAAGAATAAAACAATGGAGAAAACAGAGTAAGCAGCAGTCTAATTCAGGAACACTTAAACACATTTAAAAAATGTTTCACCTTAAAATCAAACTGTCTCTTTGGCCACTGAAGGCATAATAAAACTCACCACAGGAAGGGTCAGACCTTCATCAATATCTTTGTCAGAATTTGGTTACTACCAATATGCAGGTAAAAAAGTATGATGGACATCCCCCCCCCGGGTAGGTTCTGTAGCGTATAATCAATGAAAGGAATTTTTAAAAAATATAAGAAAATCACACGTTAAATTATTCAGTAAAAGTGCCTGCTTCCCCCTTCGTCCTGACCTTGAATTTCTAGTCTGTCTGAATATGTTACTGTCTCTTATAGAAGGAAACAGAGATGCAGGCTGCTTTGACAAGCAGTAGAGGAACTTTCAGAAAAAAGAAAGGTCAAAAACATAGTTAAAATAAATAAATATCTTCATTCATAACATGGTGTACAAGTGTACACACATTTTCTGAACCAGCATATTAAGAAGGAAAGAATGACTGAACAGCTCAATATTATAAATAAATATCTAAGTGCTCCCTTCATTCCAGAGTGCAAGTGCATTTTCCTAAATACTCGAGTACTGAGAAATCAAGTAACGCCGCAGTTTATGTTGAGGTTTGTAGATTATAACAGCTTATGCCATAAAGTAGCAGATTATCTCCTTAGGCCATCATAACCACACTTGCTAACAATTAAAAAAAAATCTGTTTCATAACTGTGTGAGGTCTATAATGGTAGACAGCTAAGTATACAAACAGCAATGCCCACTTGAGAAGGAACATGAGAATTATATTTTTATGTCGTCATTACATGTCCATGCTGTGATTCTTGCCTGAAGCAGCTTGCATGAATGTCTTAAGGCTAAAGTTTTGCAATCTTCTCAACTACTGTCCTCAGTTTGTAATTTGCATGGTGATAACTACCTGCATTCTCCTTTTGGAAAACAAAATATCCCTGTATTTCAAAATAGAGTGTGTCATATGGAACTGAATAACTTATGATTTTACTGGTACGTTAAACCAATGATTTTAGAAACAGAAGCCAAGGAACAAGGAAGTCATGACAATCATTACTAAAATTTCAAGCAAAAGGATTCCAGCAGTGACTGGCATTTGGGGTGTCATCTACCTAAAAACCCAATGTGGATGAAAATATGTTATCTGTGTTCCTACCACATGCCCTCTAATACCATATACTGCAGCAGTTCAAGTGCAAACCAGTCAGTTCTTTCAGTTCTTGTGACTGTTGGTTTAGTCTATTACTCTGCACCCCATCCTTTGGCTATGCGTTCCAGCCAAGACATCCGCTTCTAATGCTACCTTGTACATGAACATGGGAAATTTATTCTGCTTTTGTACAGCAGACGAGCCAAAGGGCCTTTGGCAGAGAATGAAATGGCCCTGGTTAAACATTACCTGAACACATGTTTATGGTGTTCGAAGTTGAGGATTAACATGCATTCTCTGTGTTTATAGGCTATCTTTACAGTGCTCAGAGGTGACGCCAGGCCTGCCTTTCAAAAACACTTATACTTTGTGTTTTGTCACAATAGCGTTAATGCTTCATTGTGGTTTAATTGCTCTCGGAAATGTTTGTACATAGAAATAACTGAAAAAGTTGTCAAGTAAGGGTGGGAGGCAGATGTTGGAGTCGCATGACAAGCGCCATATTGGATTCCAGGTCTGACCTAGTGACTGTAGGAACACATTAAATTCATTCCATATGTCTAACTTTGCAATTCTGGAAGCGTCCAAGTTTGACAAGCTTGGTAGGAGCATAAATTCAGTCATGGGAAAACAAATATTACAGATGCTCTCATACTTGCCCAACATGAACAAAAGGCTCAGGAGCACAAACCCCTTTTGCAGTCTCACCTCCTAGACTACTGACACATCCAGGATACTAAATTCCACACACCCTCCTTCAAAAACCATTGACACCAGAGCAAATAGCGTTTCACAGTCGAGCAAATGCAGGAATGGAGGGGTACGCTGAGTGTATTAAAAAAAAACACCTAAGGTGAACAATAAAGACGTAATATGCCTCAGTGCAGTCAGCATATATTTCTTAGGCCTTAAATGACTAGGCCAAAATGTACATTTCATTTCAAAATATACATATCCTTTACCAAATTGAGGGACAAGTCAAAACCTGACTGGAAACACTCTTTCATGCAACATGTGAAATTTTACACAACAAATGGGCTATAAACCATGGGCAGCAAAACCATCTGCTAAATCGCTGTTTTTCTTCAAATCAAAATGCAGACCTGTAGAGCAAAGTGACAGACCAGACACCACATAACTTGCAGCCATTGACAGCAAGGGCGGTTTGCAGATTTGCAAGTTTTTTTTTTTTTTATTTGTAGTTAATTGACACAAGAGATGACTGGAAAAGTAATTTCTCTAGAAAAGCATCTGATTCACATACTCTCACTTTCAAATGAGCTCCACAACATATGAGTTGCTCTTTGCGGACCTTTAATACAAGCAAAGGCCTTCTTATCGGTCAAGCAGATGAGAGTTTGACAGTGATGTAACATGTCTTGACATTTTTGAATCATTTCCATTAAGAAAAAAATAAATAAATTGTCTTTGTTACGTTTTTAGACTTCATTCATTTAAATATCTAAAAAATAAGCGTTTTATGTTATGGTGAGTTAATATTATAAGGTAATTAAATAATTGCGAAGTTATTTTAAAGTGGTGTCCAGCATCTGAACAACTATTAGAAATTATTAAGTATTATGTAATTGCTTTGCACCATTTTGTTGGCTTTTTTAGACCCCAAAATGAATAAATCAATATACCTTTTTAAATGATGTTAAAGCCTTTTAAATGGCACATAGTTGGTAATGTTAATAGTTCCTATAAGTCAGCAAGAATCAGCAGCTATTCAAACAGCCTAACTTGCCACAAACATCTACATTGTGTTTAGCTCTCTATGTTTCTCCATTATATGCCCGTTTCTATTTACGGGTTTTTAATTTTTTTCCTACAAAGTACTTTTATTGTTTTCCACGTATGCCCATGAGTAGTAAACTTTATTACGAAAAACAGCAATATAACAAATATATTGTAATTGATTCAATGATTTAAGTAGAGATGACTCCACAGTCAGTATTTTTGAACAAGCCAATAGACTAAATAATGTTTTGGTTGGAACAAAAGTACCAGGTCCTGAGGATCAGGGTGAAGGAAAACTCCTCTGGACCATAAAAGACATTCCCTAGCAAACATTTCTGGTTAAAAAACAAGCATGACATAAGAGTCTAATACAGCATACTTGTCATGACACACACACACACACACACACACACACACACACACACACACACACACACACACACAGACAGACTACACACTAATATAGCAGTTACTTCTTAGGTCTTGTTTTCTTACTAGTGAATACAGAAACAACAAGGACATCTGGATGAAGTTTAAATGGATGGAGCCAAACTGCTTATGAAAATAGCTCATTCATGGAACTCATGGCAGTAAATGTACAGAACCGCGTGCCTCATCTATACCATAACACAAGTTGTTTCACCGTGTTTGTAAGAGTGTCAGAAAATAGACAGTTATCGGAGAATCTCAGCCTGCTTTTCTTTCCCTCATTCTGCTGAGAAGGACAACTCAGAGGCCCTTTACAGGAAATAAGTGCAGTGTCACAAAAACTCTGCAGAATGTGTGTGGGCTGTTTTCAATTAAATTTATTATATTGTCTTACTCACTTACTGTTATTGATCATGCAATACAGTTATCCCTTGTTGTTTAAATATTAAATTTAAGATGGAAAACATTATAATTTCTTAAATGTACAAATCCCTAAACCACCCATCATTCTATAACCTGGATGGTACATCAGTCCATATGTACAGATATTGGCAAAGTTTTAATAGTATACACTTAAAGTAAAAAAAAAAGCTACTTACCTTCACTGTGTAAACCTACATCATTTGAAAATTGTACTTTGATCCTCCCTTTTCGGCAATCTTAGTTTCTAAACTGGCGCCACCCTCCTTCCAAGGAATTTTTGGGGAGAAAAAAAAAAAAAAAAGAACTGGGCCCACATTTTAACCGAAAATTAAGCACAGATCTTTTCATTTAAACAAAATTACAACACTGCAGCTAATACAGCTCACCACACAACTGTCAAATATTTGCTTATTAATGACCGTGGACCATTCAATACACCCTTTAAAATAAACAGGAACATACTTTTAAAAATAGCATTTGTTATCAGTGCAATGGTTTAGTGTACTTTGGGTGTATCCATCGCCACTGTAAACATGGAGCGGGCATAAATTGTTGTGGCAACAAAATAAACTTCTGTCTATATTTACATCCATCCTTCTGCTTTTAGTAACAACTTTGTATGTAATTCAGGGCCATGGTGGTCTAAACCACATCCACGAATCACAGGTGATATACACCCTGGATAAGGGTCCATCAAAAACACATGCACTGCTGGCAATTCAGCAGTTCACCTGAAACACATGTCTTTGGATTGTTGGGGGGAAACTCCCATGAACACTGAAAGAACATGCAAATTCAACACAGGCTGAGCTGGACTCAAACCAACATCCCAGTGCCTATAAGGCACAGCACTACTTGAGCAAATGTGCAATACACATATCGATGCCAACTATAAAATATATAATATAAAAACATATTTTGGTTTAACTTTTTTTAAATTTATAAATATTGTGGTGAAACCATCATGAAGAGCAAGAAATTCTACACAGCTGTTCACACCTCAAATTGACCCGTTTTGTGCGCATTGCAGAGGTAACAGTGTTCTGTTCAGCTCAATCTAACAGTTTCATATGCAATAAAAGATTTATTAGTATGCATTAGTATTTCTTTTCGAAACACTCCAAATTAGTTATAAAAGAATGAATATAAATAACCACGTTTCAAAATAAAAATGCTGTGGAGTGTGATAGATGACCTAATAATTTTTTCTTTCCCGGAACTGTCTGCAAGGTAAACAAAAGAACGGAAATATAAAAAAACTGAGAAGAGCCATTACACCCGTTAGATAACAATGTTACTTGAGCAGTTCGTGCCCTCTGCAATTCTCCAGGTATCAGCAGACACCGGTTTTATAGCCCCTGGTGAAGAATATGGCAGACTGCCTGTAGTGTAACCCTCATTCAACTGTGCCATTCTCCCTATTTGCTGAAACAAGTCCGTTGACTCCATACGGTACTGAAGTCAGTGTGTCTTAAACTTTTGAACTCTCTGGAGCTGCTACCGTACAGAAATGGATTGGTAAGTGTAGAATTAATATGTCCACATTGTAGGAATGACTCACCCTGACAGCAGTGTCCTACATGGGGAAACCTGTCCATCACAGGATAACCATACATATTCACACTTACCAGTTCCTCTGAAACACATCTTTGGACTGAGGGAGGTTATCCAGAGAGGAAAACGCCGCACAGACCGAGTCAAATTCGAACCTATACATGCCGCTCCTCTGGTAACTGTTTACACTAAATTCAATGCAGTTCATGTTGGAATTACGCACAGCTTTTTTCTGGATGTTCATGATGCATGTCCCTCACTAAATTGTACTCCTAAGATCCAAGTTAAACTCCTACCATATGTTACATTCAGGCTGATAAGAATGTAAAATGGTTAGGATGAATAATTGCCGAGCTCAGCGTTCCACTGTAAGTCCACTGTAAACACTACCATTTGTCTCGTTCTTTTCTGAGAACCAAGTTACCAATTATGCATGCTTTTGCCCCATTCTTCAGGGTGTTTTTGCCAGTCTCTTTGTTTTGCTGCTTTTGTCATATACGGACACCCAGTTCTGTGGTATCTTTCATAGAGCGCACCAGATTACACAACCCATAGTCCATTGTCCTAACATGGTTATGAGTGAGCTCCAACATGCAAAAGCACATAGCAATTGTTCCCAGTATTGCTCGGTACACTCCAGCCTACTTTTATGCAGTTGTAAAGGGGTAACTCAGAATGCTTAAGTTTTACAGCAAATGATAAATGTGCAGGCTGATGTTGTTCTGCCTGGAAAACATTTGCCAAAAATAAAGTTGTGTGTGAAAGCCAGAGTAGATCTGTATGACATTCCAATGCATCTGCCACAGCGCTCCTCACAATAACTGACACCCTACCTCCCATTCCAAGGAAAACATACTGTAAACAACAAAAAAAACCTTGTAAGCTGCACTACCTTCTAGGCATCCTTAGTTTGGACTGGCTCAACTAGCCAGAGAAAATTAATGGCATTTAAAAATGAAAAAAAAATTGTCACTGTCACACCAAAATTCTCAATCCAGGACTTGATAATCAGAAAACAAACAGAAGCTTGAAACCAACGTAGGTTCATAACATATGAATGTTTAGTGTCTGAGTCAAAGCGTTTCATCCAGCTCAAGTCTATAAAATTCACATGTTGAAGGACTGAGTCAAAGCATTCCTCCTACTTAAGTCTATAAAATACACATGCCGAGGAACTGCATCAAAGCCTCTCATGACCCAGAATTTCCTTAGCCTGAAGTTACTGTGGAAGTTGTCACAAATGTCCACTTGGCCCCAACAGCAAATATTCATAGGTGGCTTTAGGGTTACTGGAGTGAAGAGAAGAATTCAACACAGTGGTACAACCCGCTGCCTCTAGTAATCTGTAAGGTAAAAACTAAAGTGGAAAATTTGTAATTATGTTAAAGTCACGCACAGATGAAACGACGCATACATTTTTAGAGTAAGTGACACTGATGCTGCTGTTTACGTGAATTCGGGAGCACCAAAACATCCTTGTAACTTACGATAAAGAAACCCACTTAAGTATTTAAACTGCGTAGAGAGTTACTAAGGTTTACCACATTTCTTATTGTGTCGCAGTGGGATATAGCAACTGAAGAGGATGGGGTAATTCAGAGCCCAGTGGAAAGGGTTGGGTTCACTCCAGTCCCAGCATGCTGAATGCCTATCGGCTTTATGGGAGTGCCCATCAATTAGTAAACCCTAACAACCAGATGGTGTGAAGCCACAAAGAATTGACATTTACTAGAAAATCTGCTAAAATCTGGTAACATAAACTGACCTCTGAACACTGAATCAATAAATCAATAATTTATGGTTAAATGGTGATGACAGACTGTAAACTATAGGGAGAAAAAATGCAGTCAGCACCTTATGTCAAGTTGCAGGGAACCAAGTTAAAGAATCTGCTGATTGTTGATCATAATATGTTTCTGGTGATTACGGCAAAAAAATAAACAGCTTCTGACAGTGCTTTTCCAAACTTTCTGAAGCATTTACTTTATTCCATAGGTCAATGGGTATTTTTGTCTACAGTAATGCACAGCAGTTGGCATCCATTTCACCCTCAAGTACCGTAACTCTGAGGGACAATTTGTTATGAAATTTTTCTGCTAAGATACATTTTGTACACACTCTCTGTGGTAAAATGACTTTGCGTGATCTATTAAACATTAACTACTATTAAGGGACAGAATGTTTGCTTAGGATTTTAAATCAGACGTGTATAACCCATCCAGGACGAGAGAGCATCTGCCAAGAACATAAACGGTTCAATGTACAGAAATGCGGGGTTCAGACATCTATGGTGACAGATGACTTACAGTACATATTTCATATATTTCACAAGGTGACTCCAGCCTCACGCAACTGAAATACCCGGTTGTGTTTTAAGGGTGCAAATTTACAGACAACACAACACAAACTCTACCAATCTGTAGCAATCCTGTCTAAACACGAGGATTCAACAAATAACCAACTGGACACCAGATAAAAGGTAAAAGGGCTTTGCGACTAAACAGAAACATCCTATACGTTGTAGAGTAACTGAAATATAACAAAACAATTTAATCAGCAGTTTAACTCACTTTTAGTTGTATTTACACCTGAAGACGCTTACAGTTTTATTACTCTGAAGCAAGTTAAATTTATTTACGACCACAAAAACAAAATTGTTGGTATACCGATATGTTGAGCATTTTTATATCTGTCCAGTCATACTGACCACCATAAATTGTTTAGAGAAGTTCCAGAAACACTTTTTCATGAATTGGAGTGCAGTAATGAAGAACTGATTTCATTACATCACCGTATTTGCATGTTTCAAGTGAAACATTTGTCCTACATTTGACGCATTATGAAAGAAAACTACTGGTGCAAAACAATGGTCATTTTTTCCTTTGGCATTGTTTTCTTTTAACTGTCAACACGAGATGCTAAAGAAGCCATTTTGGTCGTTTTTGACTGTTTATGTTTGCAATAAATAAAGTAATAGGAATTAAGGATTTTTTTCCCTTTTTATTATATTGATACACATTTTCATAAACGTTCGTATTCGTGTAGAACTCATTAAGTCTCTTAAACTGGAAGTCTCGATTTATTAGTGTATTTTGTCAAAATTACTCATGTGGGTTAGAAACCACAAAGAAACAATGGAAGAACTGGGGTTAGGATCTCCCCGTGAGACTCCTACTACACATTTAGCACTTATGAGAGCCTGAGAGTCTGAGACCATTTGCTGGGAGAAAATTCCCATCATCGCACTCGTCCTTCAGGTCTGGCCTTGGCTAAAGTGCTTGCTGATGTCTGTGTTTATAACGCAAAATCTGTTCATGACTGCAGTCCCATTAACAGTTTAATAATGTCCTGGCTCACAGCGGTGTCCACAGTGGGGAGCGTTTTTGATTCCGCAGAGCACTCAAGCACTTCGTGTAGCTACTGAACGCCCTTGCTGGACTAAATCAGCTGCTATGTTCAGAGCCAAGTGGTTAGCAGATCGAAGAGAGCCCGAAACCACGCTTGTATTGCGCTTCTCCAGAACTCCTGCTTTATAACACTGACTGACTCTCCTTTTAATGTGGCCAGTGGGCAGTGCCCAGCTGACAAGGGGACGGCAGCATGGTGGGAACCCGCTTACTGCGTAGTTTCCAAAATCCGACCGCCTTTAAGGTAACGCCGGGGGAATAAACTACTTAACTTGAACAACCTTTTTCCATGGGAAATTCTTGAGAAAAGCAAGCTTTTAATATTCACGTTGGTCTGCGGAATTATATGCTTATCCAATCCTGAGGAGAGCATTGGAATGAAGCACTGAAAACTTCACAGCCTGTTCAGTAAGCTGCAGCGACTGCAAGCGTACCTTATCTACGAGAGCGTTATAACGTCACATGAGGATAGACCAGACTATAACTGAACATATACATAGACTATAACGTTTTTCCGCTTTAACTCGGTATATGCCAGAGTAACACACTTATTTAGACACGTACATTTCAGTCACCGCCTGCATGCCTGTGTCACCCAGACACCAAAGTACAGACATTTACTTGGGGAGAAATTATAGATTGTGTTACGGATGTGGCCCTGAGGTAGTTCAATAACATGAGCGATACATCAAGCGCAAGAAAAAGATCTTTGTTTAAAACTTTGAGCTTCTCCTCCTTCATGGGACAAGATCAGTCCGTGCACACTGCAAAGCTGTGCGTGACTTTCTGCTTTTATACATTCCTTTCCATCGGAAACAATGTACAATAATTGTCTGCAACAACTGCACATTTGCGTGTTTCAAGTGAAACGCCCTTCCTAGGGTTCTGCCATTATTCAAGCAAACTGCCATTACAACCTATCATGGCGCATACATTAGCTTTTCTGACAGACTGCAAAACACCCCCAAGCACTCTTCACTCAGAAAAGTGTGTTACCGTGGCAACAGAGTCAACTCCCGTGGCTCTGTGATGTGGGCATGAAACGTGCAGCTCTGGACTGTTAAGTTTAGAAACCCTGGTTGATACAAAAAAAAACAACAGTTTGTTCACAGTTAAGAACGCCAGCCTCGACAAACTAATAGAAAAAAAAAACAGTTAAAACTTGTGCTTTCAAGGTGTGAAGAGGTTTGTTCTTCAGTTCAAACTGTTAGCTCCTCTACAGCTGTTAGTAGCCCATTAATCTGGTATATTATGAAAATATTACCAGAGCAGAAATATATAAATATATGTAAGGAAGTACATTTGCTATGACATTATCACAATCTTTAAGAATTATGACAGCCTTGTTCTAACAAACAAATTAATTTTCTTTAAATGTCTTAAAACGATGCATTGAGCCCAGAAAAAGGTGAACTTCACACTTCAGCTGCGATGAGCAACATTTAAAAGAATTTACAAACGGACATGGTGCAAAAGTCGAGAAAAAAAATAGAACAACTTAACTTATGACGGTCACTTGGACATCCTTTGAAAATTATTATTATTATTATTATCATTATTATTATTATTTTTTTTACATCCTTCAGCATTTATAAAGCACCCTAACAATTCTCACCGCAGCGTGTGTGCCAGTTGTCATAAGCCAATTTCCAGCTTTAAAGCTGTCTTTCATTTGCAGGTAAAACCAGTACACTGTCCTTTTCCAGCTCCTCTGCTTCCCTGTTGCTGTGTGCGAGGTAGGCAGGCAATGACACGTGGCAGTGAGGTAAAACCCTTTCCTGTTTTGACAGAACGTGAGCCCATGAGGTCGTTGACGCTGATCCTGCTCTTCCTGATCGGCGTCCAGGCTGCAGTGAACATGACGGGGGAGGACCAGGCCCAGCGGGGAGCCAGGCCCACAAACCAGTCACGTGGCAAGATCACTCACCCAACCCCTATGGACAAGACAATATCCTCTAGCCAAACAGACCCCATCCCTCTGGACTCCATTCCCACCGTGGACCCTGAGCTCTTCAAGAAACGGCGCCGGCTTTCACCCCGGGTGCTGTTCAGCGCTCATCCTCCCAAGTCAAAGCCCAGTGCCAGGGCTCGACGCAACACGGACCATCCCCAGAACCGGGGCGAATACTCTGTGTGTGACAGCAGCAGCGACTGGGTAGGCAACAAAACGACCGCCACGGACCTGAAGGGCAATGACGTGGAGGTGCTGCCCTATGTTAACATCAACAATGTCGTCAAGAAGCAGTACTTTTTCGAGACCATTTGCCTCAGCACTACACCCGGACGCTCGAGCTGCCGGGGGGTGGACAGCCGTCACTGGAACTCTCACTGCACCAACACGCACACATTTGTCCGAGCACTCACTTCCTTCCAGAACCTGGTGGCCTGGAGGTACATCCGCATCAATGTGGCATGTGTCTGTGTGCTCAGCCGCAAGTCCTGGAGACACTGACTGGTGCTCCCAACAGGCCAAAATTTTCAAAATGTAACAAACTGCAAAAAACAGCAATACTCACCAAGGCAGTGTTGCCACTACCCAACCTCTGATCCCACACTGTACATAACTGGTTACTTTAAGTTATAAAAGACTGCATGTTATATTTATAGTTTATATGGTCAAAAAATATCTATAGGAAACCAAGATTTTGTTGTTGTGTTGTTGATTTTGTTATTTATTAAACACAGTATATGCACAGGATGCCACTGTTCTGTAGACCTGCCGATAGGCCTTATTTCTTATAGATTTGCATTTATTTAATTAGAATACACTTTGAAATTACAGATTAAGAGCATACAGACACAGTAAGGACAATCTCTGATGTTCCACACGCAAAACGACTATCCGGCTTTGTTGCAGTGAAATGTTCTACTATAATTTAAAACATTTCAAATAAGTCTTCAAAAGCCCTCAGTTAATGGGTTACATGCCTTGCATTCTAACATCCTGGGGCATTTTGCATCTGAGGGGTATAAACTTATTGCACCTTAGTTGAATTTACCAGAACAGGTATCTGCAAAAAGACCAGTCCTTTGCCACAACACCATTCTGGGTTGTAAAAGAAGCGCCATGGTGGACCGGAGATGTGATGAAAACCACAGTGTCACTGTGTCCTATGGACATGTAAAACGCCTGCCTGCCATCTTCTTGCAGCGAATATCACATCTTACCTTCAAAAGACAAAAGGCCACCTGCCCTGTACTGCTCGACCATTAGTGTGTTAGCTAAGTGTCAGAGAAAAGCACATACTTTGTCTTTGAGTAAAAGCAGGGTATGCGGGGCGTACATTAGCTGTTTTAACTGAAACGCTACAATGTTATCCATTACATGTGCTTGAACTAGAAACACCTCAGTAAAATGTATTGTTGTATTACTTGATTTAACAATGTGCTAAACATTTGGTTAAGCACAGTTTCAAAAGCTGTGTCCATTTTACAAGTACATCATTTCACCTCCAGCTGCTAGTGGGACCAGATGCTTGCAGACATCTTAAACCTGTGGCTGCCTGCAAATTAAAGTTGAAAGAAAGCAAAGCAAAAGAAAAAAATGAACTTTCCAACTTTGAGGTCACTGTACGTTGTGCCAAACAGCAAACTAATAAGAAGGAAACAAAATAGTAGTAAAAGTGCTCTGCAGAAAGCGAGCTGTTGAACAACATGCAAACAATAGCATTGTTTTGCCAACCCCGAGAGGCTGCCTGGTACTGAAACCCTGAGATAAGAGATCAGACGTCTGAAATCAGCTTAAGCGCCTCACTCATGTTATTCGCTGTTCTCATGCTCAACATATATATATGTGTTAAAAACAAACTGCAGTTAATCCTCACGTAAAGTGGAAGAATGCTTCGCAAAAACAGCCAAGAAAGGGGATCTTTTCACATACATTAGAAAAGGGACTCTTAAAAAATGCATAGCTTCTTAGAATAGTTAGAAGAAAAAACCACATCAAGAACCCAGTATTACTTATGTCGATTACTTTTAAAGGACCATCTTGTCCTCAAGCCATCTTTTGCAGCTCATCAATGACCTTCCACTCGAAATGTGTCGACAGACCAGCCAAAATGGAGGTGACCTGTTACACAAACTTGGCAGACCGGGTCAAGCATATTGACCTCCTTGGGTTGAAGAGGTCAACACAAACCTGAAGACCAAAACGTACAGATCACTAGTCACAAATTCAGCCAACAGTTCCTATGCAGATGTTTGCATGGTATGACTGCTCAGCTCAGATGGTGAGGACTCAAAATCTCGCAAGACCCTCACCCCCCTGCCTCCCCTCGCTGTCTCAAAAGACCAAAACAACTCTCAGGTTAAAAGCAGCTCTCAATGAGGAACATGCTCCAGGGAACAAAAACTAAATCACTTGAGGTTCTACACTGGGTTTTTAACACTTCAAGAATGCCATTGTTAGGAAGAAGCAAACATTTTCTTTCATGCAGTATGGTGACACTGCTAAAAACACTGCTTTGGTCACGGGAACTAATATTTTTTGATTTTAGGCACACTTTGATTTTTTATAATTATCAATTAGCATCTTCATCATGACTGGAGTACAAAAGCTATCACATGCCACCAACTGATCTTGGAATGCTTCAGTTTTACAGAATGAAAACATCATCCTCCTCACCATCATCATCACAATCATCTTTATGTATTTTCAGTATTCCCTGCTGACAGACCCCAGGGGGCCCAGGAGTTAAAAATGTCCTTGACACTATGCTAGTTCTGGCTGAGGGTCAGTGTGGTTCACCAAATTTCACACTCGGTGGAGGAGTCCCAGGCCCACAGCTGACAATTAGACCATGCAACATGTTTGGGGATCACAAATCTGTGCACAGGGTTGTGAGTTCATCTCTAGACCATCTACAAAGAAGACAGATGAACAGCAATTTGAGGTGGGCTGCACTGCACAAAAAGCACCTAGATGTTAGAAGGGAGAAATCACATATTCAAAAGCAACAGCCGTTGCTCACTCAGAGAGGACACAGCAAAATCTAAGACAGCAGGAGGAACTTGGCAGCAAGCAGCAAGACTTCTTGAAGTGCAGCACAACAACTGCACAGTGATTCCAGAGAACTGGTTGTTACCCAGGAAATCGGTCGCCTGCCTTCAAAGGACAGGGACGACAAATGAAGGCTCCAACACTGTGTTTACTCTACTCAAAACAAAATTCCACATTCCAGTGTCAAGAAAACGTAAATATTGCCAATCTGTGCCACAGATAAAAGCGACAAAAGATGTTATAGCCATGAATGAATGAAAAAAAACCTAATAATTAAGTGAACACATAAACAGGATGTTTATTTGCTGGATGCATATCATTAAAACTAAATACAGTGAAGTCTAATGCTGCCCTCTAGTCCTCACTGAGCAAAACCAGACATTTCATCCTGTGGTTCTTAATTATTGTCCAGTCAGGGTTGACTCTTGGCAACCGCATGAACAGAGGAGCTCTTCCAGCAACTTC
Organism: Arapaima gigas; assembly: GCA_900497675.1. Taxonomy (NCBI): domain Eukaryota; kingdom Metazoa; phylum Chordata; class Actinopteri; order Osteoglossiformes; family Osteoglossidae; genus Arapaima; species Arapaima gigas. The sequence continues at coordinate 117,112 of UFQX01000656.1, forward strand.
TACCCAAAACTCTATCCTTTTGGTATGGTTCTTCAACCTGGAGCACCACACATTGAGAAATGCTCTTTTGCTCTTTCTGGAACTCATCAAAATTTTCAACTGTGATTTTTTTTTAAACCTCCAAAACTATTTAATCGTCAAACATTTGATTTTTTAAATTGTTGTTTGTAACAAAAAGAATGTGACCTGTGTTTACTGCCTAATAGATGAAAGTAAATCACATTCACAAAAACTAGGAGTGTGATCACATTAATTCAACCTGCTTCCATTTTTTTTTACAGTTTGGGTACGGTGTTTGTGAGATTCATAATAAGTGCAGCAAGAATACGGGGGTGGGGATGAAAGAGATAGAGACTATATAGAGACAAAGGTGGAGAAAAAAACAGCTAAAAGCAGCAACGAAACTTGCACATTTATGGGATGAATTGGTCAAAAATCTGTACTGAACACGAATTTGCAAAGGCAACATTTTTTATTCTTAGTAATTTTCTTTCTAATTTTACTGTAGCTCAATGTCAATTAAACGTTTTAGAGTATTTTTTATTTATTATAACTATGTTCAACTTTTGTACAGAACCTAATTCACAAATAAATCAAGGGACTTCTCAATTGTTACACTTTTATTTACATTGACTTAAGGGTAATAGTAGACATTATACCATGAGACATTTGTGAAGATCACAAATCTGCATATGACATTTTGGCTCATTTCCAGACCATCTGTCTAGAGGGGAAAAAGATCATCCGGAGATCGAGGTGGTCTGCGCTGCAGAGAAGTCCCACATCATAGAAAATGTTCAAAAGCCAAAGTAACATCACACACCAAATGAGGTACTAATAGTGTTCCGGCTCCAACCGTGTTCATAAGTTGAGGAGTCAGTACTGGGTCTGAACTCAGATGCTGTCAGTCAGCTATAAGCTTAAGCGAAGCCCAAAGAAAACCACAGAATAGAGAACCATTTGGTACAAGGAACTGCTGAAACAAACACCACAGCACCTTTCTCCTACATCAGGAAGGGGTGTGTTATCAGTACATGTGTTAACAGGTGCTAATTTGACAACAAAACCAATCTCTGGCTTAAGGAGAAAAGGCAACGCATGCTTTAAACATCCCACACAGTCCAGAAGATCTGAAATTACCTGAACTTCTTGTTCTTCTGACCAGATGAATCGGGTTTGAACCGTCCCCGATACACTTGGACATGTGCTCTAAAACACCTCACATGCTGAAAGAAGAACACGCTGTATTACCTCCTGCAACAGGAATTTTCTCGTGAAGCTAAAGTTCAAAATGTTTCTCAGTTTATCTGCTTGGCGGACAGCTAAAGGTACAGAGGGCTTCACGGTAAACACTTAAACAATCCGTTGTACACAGCTGGAGATTTACCCAGCTAGAGCGTGTTGTGGTTTGAATTTGCAATGGTAGACTGCAGGTGTTAAATCTCACTCCCACACTGCCAACGTGCTCATTCTTAAGGCATTTAAATATTTAACGTGTGCTGTTCCAGAGTCAGAGATGGGGTTTTATCAACAACACTGTGTCACATACAGTATATCTTTAGGTCGCTGGCAGCCAGTGCTGGACTGGAAGCAAACCACATACACACAGGTACATGTCCACAAAATAAGCTTTTAGTTCACTCACAATCTTCTTCCACTAACCTAAAATGAAGTTTTTTTTTTAAAACAAAGACTGAGTATAAATAGTTTTTGCTCCACATTCACCAGCTGTTGTAAAGCCATCAGAGTGAGTAAAGCTCTAGGCTGTATAAACCTCAGCGACTTCTGTGTTACCACTTTGTCGAGTGAGCTTGCAGATGAATAACATATGACGCACATATGTTTACACGCAGCGTTTGATTACCAAAGTATTATGTTTGGTTCGGAAACATAAAAATGTAGCACAGACAACTGTTTAACCTCTGGAATGCTCTATGCATAGACACATGTAGAGACAAGCATACGCGCAAGCTTTAGTCAATGCTGCCACCTAGTGTTCAATTTTAAAAAGTGATGTTATTTCAGCCTGCAAAAAATTTCTTCTGATCTATCTTGTGATAAACATGCAGTATTTGAAGAATAAGTAGTAATAACTTTCTAATCAAGTGTCTTAAAAACGGGGGTGCAGGTGCCACTGGTGCCTCATTGCTCCTTGGCAGTTTGAAGTTTGCATGTTCTCCGCCTGTTCATGGAAGTTTCCTTGCACAGTCTAAAGAAATGAGTTTCAGGTGAAATGTTCACTGTGAACTCCCTGTACTCTGTGTGTGTGTGTGTGTGTGTGAGTGTGAGAGAGATTTCCTGTAAGGGAGTGGTATCTTGTCCTTCCCATTTTTTGGAACCCAGATGTTTGCAACCCACCATCAGATATTTGGCCAGCCAAAAAATCCAACTGAGAGTGGATTTCAGAGAAAAATATAAGCTCAAGTTCCAGTTTTCCTGAATGTGTGTGTTGTGTACAGAAGGCCTGTGCATGTGAAATGATACTGACTACATATGAAGAGATCTAAGAGAGGTTGGCTCCACTGCAGTCCCAATTTTATATAAATATCTTTTTTTGAATAAGTTGCCAATGGAGGGGGGGGGTGGCAACTATAAGAAATTCATATCACCGGGTTCCAGTCAGACCGTAAGCTTGAAACCCATGACAATGTCTAAAACTTGGAGAGGACCAGCAGTGCCACATAAGAAACAAACAAGTAATGCACCGAGTCAGGCAGGTGCCACAGGACTAAACTTCTGATAAGATTACCTCAGCAAAGTACTTTCTTTAAATGATCTTACAGCAGATTCTACGGATTCATACCCAGCAGTTACAGAACAAGTCAGTACATTTGTAAATATTTCTCTTATAGACGTCATGTTCAAGTTGCAGGAACTGTGACAGACATTGATTTAATACATTTTCTAAGCTGAAGTTAGGTTTCTTCTAGACTGCCCGTAACCAGACGTCCAAGCCTGCCCAGATAAAGTTCCTTCTCCTGCTTTGCTGATGGGCCCTTCTCAGCATTGTTACACTCTTCCATCTTTCATCATTGCCCAAACTGCAGTTTCCATCCATGCCCATTTACATTAGGGCCATGGTTTTCTCTGCTATTAAAGCAAAAGTGACACCACATGATAGCCAGTACTGAAGTTAAAACTGGCCGTGGAACAAGAGGCAGAAACATACATCTTCATTTCAAAGCACATAAGTACTGAAAGACATAATACCCTTTGTTTCTGACATATTAAGCCACCTGCAGTAACACACAAAGACTTTGACCAGACCAGCAAAGAAAAAGTTTGGTGAAAGAAAAGACAAAACGTGACTGAAGCTATGCCTGGAGCCACATGCTGGTATTCAAATGAGCGATTTATATTTTAGCAGGCCTTGAAAAATTCTTAAAAACTTATCGAAAAATAACCTTGACTGGAAACAAGGGCATTTTGAAACCTTGCGGCTCGCTGTCTGGTTTGGCCAAAGATGGAGCTAAGGTCGGGGAATTGCGGCTTAAGGCACATCAAGACATCGACATTTGACGACCAAAATAATTCAAAACAATTGTGCAGTGTCTCAGCCTCTATACATATTTTTGTGGCCAATAAAAAATTAAGAATTGAAAAATTAAGCAGACTTCTAATTGGTTTATATTTACTTAGTGATTTTCTCCAAAGTGAAGCTAAGCTTCTTACAGTAATTTCCCCCATTTATATAGTACTTATTATTGGAACAATTTAGGTTAAGGGTATTATAGCAGCAGGTGGGATTCAAACCTGAGGTAAACTGTAAAAACCGGCCGCCCTGGTCTAACTCAATAACTTGCTCTAGAAGCAAGCTCCATGTGGGCTCGCTGTTCAAGCAAAGTAACATTGGTCCTCCATCTGTTTCAATTTGGAGAAACTGTAGTTTGCTACGGATGGACCGTAGCTTTCGACTCACCTTCTGAAAGCCACGTTGAAAGCACAGTGACAGATGTCGCCCAAAGATAATAAATCTCATTTGCAGACAAAACAATTGGACGTGAACTCCTAACGGATGAAATCTGAAAATTGTGTTAAACAAATATCTGGAGCAGAAGCTCGAGACTAACGTATTGTGTTCTTTTCGATAAACGCCATCTAACGATAACTTTTGACGTTTCCCCCCTTTCGTTTCACAAACCAAGCGGACATAAACAAACGACAAATTCAGTGTTTGTAACTCGGAATGATCCACCGGGCTACAACAGGCTCTAATGGCAAAAGTGAAATGAAGACACGGAGCTGCCACGTCTGACCCAAGTGTGTGCGCATTTCCATCTGAATGAAAACTTTATCAATTACCAAAACAGCCTAAAGTCACACAAAGTAAAAGCACGCTATAATTTCACTTGCATGCTGCATCCCCTGCTGAGGACCACCTAACAGAATTGGGTTTGCCAGAGGGACTAGTGGTTCTGACAAAATATTCACTCATTACTTCTGCTGAGCTCTTAAAAACTCAAACAATATGTGCTGTCTAAGCATTAAAAGCCTGTTTTTCATTTTACCGCCGTTCTCGAAACCAAAATCTGACCTCGGAAATTCTCCGGCATCCCTCAAGAAGACGTACTTTGCTTCTGCTCCTTGTTTGAGGAGACTGACATGCCGTGTTTGTGTCTCCTACACCTCAGCAGTTCTGGTTAAAGTGGAGGGTTTGCATTCCCCCCGGCAGCTTTAAGGAGCAACTGCAATTGAAGAACATTCTTAGCTACTTTTTCTACTTTGCTGCAGCCCTTCATTTCTTCTGAGGGGATGGAAAGTTACCATTTTAACTTTCATAGTTAAAGGCGAATTTTTTTTTACTCGATTTACCATATTTGCCTCGAATCCAGGTAATAATTAATATTAAACATTAAATAATAATTTTAGAAGCGCCACTGAAGATCGGAAAGCTGCCGTCATCATTAGAGCTTTATTTATTGTATCCCAGAATTCACAAGACTTACCTCTTGTGTAACCTCACGAGTTTCCGTTCACTGTTTAATAAGTACTTCAGGGCTTCTTTTGTATACATAATATAAAAACAATTCATATGTTTTTCGTCATTAAACATAAAGGTTGACTGACGTGAGTAACAGTAATAGCTGTGTCACACATACTGTATAACAGTTTCAGAGGAGCGGCAATTTGAGTATAACAGAAGACTAACTTGCAACGCCTTTGTTTCAGTCACTGAAGTCAACCGCTACAGCACAGCAACATAACCAACTGTTCAGTTTTTCAGCTGAAATAAGCTTGTCTCGGTGAGGGTCGTGGTGGGAGCAGGCTCAGAAGGTGGGCTCAGACCCTCCTGTCCCCTACAGTAGCCTCCAGCTTCCTCTTGGGGGATACCCAACCATTCTCAGGTCAGCCAAGAGACATAATGTTTTCTGTGTGTCCTGGGTCTGCGTCGGGATCTCCTCCCTGTGGGACATGTCTGGTATAACTCCTGAGGAACCACCTCAACTGGCACATCTCAATCTGGAGGAGCAGTGGCTCTGCTCCCAGGCTTCCCTGGATCACTGAGCTTCTCACCGTCACAGAGGGTCACCCCAGCAATCTGGCGTAAAAGCCTAATTTCAGCTGCTTATATCCACGATCTCGTAAGCTCGGCCATTATCCACAGCTCACGAGCAAAGGTGAGGATGGGAACGTGGACTAAGCAGTAAACCAAAAGCTCCCACTTCACCACCACGGACCAGCACAATGCCCTCAGAACTGCCCTCCAGTCCACCTCTCAATCTCCTGTTCCCATGTGAATAAAACCCACAAGATGCTTGAAATCCTCCACTAGGGGCAGCTGTTCTCACCTCGTCTAGAGGGGTCAGTCCACTCTGGCACCTTTTTTAAATATAAATTGGTTCAATTGTCACACTGCATAAAAATTACATTTACGGAATATAAGACAACCAAATAATCCTGCTTTTCGTGGTCAAACGGACAGACTCCTTTGAAAGCCTTTTGCTTATATGAGAGTTGAAAGTTCTTAATTAGATAAAACTGCAAAAAACTATCATAAAAATCGATAAACAGAGTCACGGAAAATACAGTGAGGATTTGGATTTCACATTATTAAGTTTATCTTGTATCAGGTACTTAAGCTTCGGCAAAGTACTGAGGGGAACCAAAAAATATTAGTTAAAAACTCTAAATCGATTCAAACAAAAATGTTGAGGAACTTGTTGCCCTGTCTTTCATACACCTACGAGAGCATTTTTACCCCCAAGCCAGATAATTTCATGACTAACAGAGAGGTAGAAAGAGCACGATGTGAAACGCCTGCAATAACTGCTGATATGTGGGAGTAAAGAGAAGTAATTCAACCACAATGCAGCCAAATCATGTGGGACAAGATAGAACTGTGGTGTCAAGAGTATTATCTGTCTCAGTAGACTTTAACATCTTCCTGGACTGATTTAATACCACGCCTGGAACCTGAGATATGGAGCCTCCTTTATTTTCACAACAAACGCAGGTGTGACTGTAGGAAACTAAGGCAAGCATTTAATTCACATGACATGTCAGCATCTCTGACATGCTTTGAGCTTCAGGGACAGACAAGCCATATTGATTTCAAAGACAAGTGACAGTTCAAAGCCAGAAATGAATATATGGTCACCTTCTCCAATAAAATGAAGATCTTCAAGGACCCTCTCAATGGCCGCAAGGTTTTAGAATTAAGAAGCCCCTTTTACAAAAGCATTTTGAAATGGCCACATTGTTCGACAAGAATTATCCAGCAACACACTATATAACAGAAGAAAAAAGAACATGTAGAGTTTATGCAAATTACTTGAGATGACCATAACTACTCAGGAGAGGAGTGTCAAAGTAACCTGCAGCACCTGCCTCTTTGTTTAAGATAAGAACCAGCATTTAAATAAATAGGTTTGTTTTTTAAAAAACAAAATTCGCTTTAAATGTGATGACACCATGTGTTCAGAAAAAGCAAAATAGGCAGAAACAGCTGATAACACCCATACACTTGCTTTGGATCAATTCTTAACAGTACACATTAATACTGCATGTATTATAATGCATACAGTATTATTTTATTACTGCGCACGGTATGGTACTGTACAGTATTTATTTGTAGATTTTTAAAATTTATTTTCATTTGTGCTTGCATTTTGACTTTTTTATTATGCATAAGCTTCAGAAAAAATTTATTTTGGATAATTAATTAAATTAATATTAATTAATACATTATAATTTATTAATATTAATTTATATTAATTTTCAAGAGCTGTTATAGCAACAATTGCTATAACATACAGTGAGTTTGGGTACCCAGGAGAGAAAAACTGAATTATTGCCTGGTAAATGTAATAAAAGTTAACAGCAATTNCAGATACAGTGAGTTTGGGTACCCAGGAGAGAAAAACTGAATTATTGCCTGGTAAATGTAATAAAAGTTAACAGCAATTTTCCCAATTATATATCTTATTTTTACTAAAAGCAAAACCCCATTTATACCACGTACTATATACTTTATTTCCAGTAAGGACCTTAGTCAAAGTTACTAACAGCAGATTGCAAGCCCAGAGCCCGAAACTCAAATACTGCCCCTAATGTGAAAAAAACAAAACATTTCCACATACACTACAGGAATTGCACCATTTTGACATTTTGTAAATATGATTTCATTTTGAACTATTTTTTTTTGGACGTCAGAATGCATAATTAGTCACGAATATACTTTTATAAGCAATATTAAGTTAAATCCCACTGGTATGGAAGAAAGCATGGTTTGCGTCCGTAGTATTTTTGTGCCACACCTGAGTGCTAAGATTTTTAGCAAACCCTCCACCTAGCTACTGCACTGAAATTGGCACGTTAGTGATTTGTTTATTGAGAATGAAAAAAAAATGAAAACTAGAGTCAGCAGTTCTACTAGAGACGGTGATGTTTCATTTCTCAACAGCTATAAAACTTAACGGAACTTTCAAACGCATGGACGCTTTTACGCCCGGACAAAACAGCAAAATCAAGATCGCAGTGAAAGAGGCTTCCTATAAAATTAAGTCACCGTGGTCTGTTAACTTCATTAATACAGTAGTCCGTATAATGATGTTTAAAACTGGTGTAAATGCGGCATTTTAAAGACTATTTACAGAAATACAGCGCTGTACTGTTGTGAGGAGACGCGGCGGGTCTTACAGACATGCGCGTTCGCCGAGTGTCCCAAGCCCCCCCCGGTGGTTCCCCACGCATGTGTTAATGGGCGGTCTGGAAAGAGCCGTGAAAAAGTCGTCCACTCGTGTCATTCGCGCAAACTGACAGCGCGTTCCGCTGTTTTCTCCCCGCAGTGTGGACTAGATTTCAAAAGGAAACGCACAATACATCTACACTCTTTCCACTGCACGCAAGGAAGCGCGAAGGGAAGCGACGAAGAAAACAATGAGCAAGGTTCAAGGTGGAATGAAATGTGTGAAATACCTACTTTTCGTATTTAACTTCATTTTCTGGGTGAGTAATACTGCGTCCTTGTAGCTGCGACTCAGTCGGCGTCTATAGACGCCACGAACACACACTGTGCGTCTGACACAGCAGCAACTCAGGTAACTCCCGCAGAATGTATGGCGAAGGACGACGCTGAGGCGCAAGTGCATGTTTTTGAAGACAATAAGACGTTTGTGCTTTAAATCCCTCTTTTTTTTACAGTGCACATGATGAAGATACCCACGCAGTATCAGTGTTTTCAGGTTAATCCTCGACGCGTCGGCGTCGCTCTACCTGACGGGCGAGATGTTCGTTCTCGCGCCTGAAGGGAAGGGGGGGGGGTGACAGCGTCGGGGTTGCGCTTTGGCTCCGACGCCTTTTTTCCACTCAGGAAAATGACCCGGGAGGCAAATCGGCTAAAAACATGGGACTGTATTAGTCAAAGACCACACTGTGCTGTTTTAGAAAGTACTGCGTGACTTCAAATAAATCTACCGTTTATGAAAGGGTGTTAACTCAGGTTCCAATAATCTAGTATCTGAATACAAAAAGTCGCTTATAGTTGTTATAATACAAAGTCCGCAGCCCACGAACTCGTAAAATCGTATTGTATCACCGATTTTCTTAAGCAAAAGTGAAAGAATCACTGTTATCACTTCTGGCCGGGAACAAGTGATTAAAATAAACGGATCCGGGCTGTATTGCTGTCATAAAACCGATTATATGAATAAAACATGTTTGACAAAAACGAATTAAATATAAACTGTGAAAGTTTGGGCAAGTTTCCTTGCCCAGAAAGCCGAGGGCGCCGCTTCTATTTTAGGGTGTTTAAAACTCCCACCTGCATCCTGTGGCAGACCTTCCCGTAGCGCGAGCCTTGTGCTGCGCCTGTCGTGGTCGTGGGTGAGCGACGCTTCCACAGCCCCCTGGTGAACTGGGGCCAGCGCTCGCTGTGGGAGAAACAAGTACCGTGTCGAGCGGTTTCAGCGAACTCGTACATCAAATACTGAATTTCTGCATTTAATAAAAGACGCCAGAGATGCTGCGGGGATTAAAAATATGTTTCTTTAGTTTCGATTGGACGGTAGGAGAGGAGCGCGAGAGCCGACTTGCAATGTAACTTAGTGCATTGTGGGTAATGAACTGTGGCCGTGACGGCGGTTGTGAATAATCGCCCTGTTGTACTGCAGTGTTTTGCTGGCAGCGCAAAACCTGGAGTTTCCTGGGAACAAAAAGCACCAGGAGCTGCTGAGAAGTGCTAGTAAAAAAAATAAAAAAAATTCAAGTAAATTGACACGTGTGCATTTGTTTGTTAGTAATCTTTATTTAGCTGATCCTTTTGTCCCGAGTGCTGATATTCAGCTTTACCATGATTTACCCTTATGTAGCCCAGGATATTCTTACTGTATCAATTGAGACTAGGCATCTTGATCAAGGTGACTACAGGAGGAGTGGGACTTAAAATTTCAGATTTCATGAAACGGCTCTAACCAGAATGCTGTCTGTATTTGCTGTATCTGTGTTTATTAGTTTATTATTATTATTATTATTATTATTGTTATTATATATAATATTATTATTAGTACTAGAGAGTACTTCAAACAGCAGAACAAGAACTTTTACCTTTCTAACTAGAGACTTCACCGCTCTGCCCTGGTGAAGTGTGGATGCCTTGTATTTTCTGTAACAGGCAGGAGATAGAAGCAGGCTAGCTGCTAGCATACAGAAGATGACAGAGTTTAACCAATATTTCAGGAGTGTTGAGTAATGTAGTTTTCTCGCTCCATGACGGGTTTGGGGTTTAACTGACTGCTGCAACTGTAAGCAACAGGCTTTGCCGAGACTCGAAAGGTCTCTGTCTGGAGAAACAGTCGGGATTGAGAGGACCGGCCTCAGACACCACCTTTGGGTGTAATTCCAGAAATCAGGGTTGTGTGCGAGATCATAGATGCTTCATAACATTCAAAATGCGTAAAACTTCGAGTAAAGAATGCAGGAGCCTTGGTACTGTGAGTTTGCTCAAATACCTCTAAACATAGTCTTTTTGGGGGGAACATTTAAATTTATGTTCAGCTCTGCACACGGTGGTGTTTATGGACTTTTCCTTTTTCCTTTCACATTGTGGCAGCCTACTATTCGGTGTAGTTTTCCACCCAGACTCTCCTCTGATGCTGCCCAGAGGGGTGTGAGTTTTAGCAAGTCGGATACCAGCTCTTCGTGCGAAACAGGCAGGAAGCATATAAGATGCACAGTTTCAGGATGTTACCCACAGAGATCTGCTTAGAAAGTTTTGGAGCTTGCACATTTATACACCTGGAATTGTGCCACCGAAGCAATTTGGGTTAATTATGTAGGGCAGCAGGTAGCATAGCAGTTACAGACGTGCGTCTATAATCTGAAGGTTGCTGATTCAACCCCTACTATTGCGTAGTACCCCTAAGCAAGGTACTTACCCCAGATCAGATCAGTAAAACATCCACTGGTGAAAACAGGTCAAATTCTGAAAAATTATTTTGGATAAAAGTGTCAGCCAAGCTAGTGTGATAATTACTTTGTGCAAAGGACAACTACAGTTAAATTTGGCTAATGCACTGGAAGTGGAGTAAAGCACTGGTAAAATAAAAAAAACTGTTTTGGCATATGGTCATATGGCCAGTGACTCATTTATGATGTTAGCTTCTATTTAACATTTATTTTGCATTCCTTCACGTGGCAAAGGAGTTTATTATATAAATGGCATCATCATTTTGTGACCATTTTTGTTACCTCCAACAACCCTTTGTGTTTTCTTGCATGGAGTATGTGGGAAGTCCCTGATCAATAACACAAAAAGGCCACTGACATTTGCACTGGTATGCAAACAGCTGCATAAAAATGAAAATGAGAACAGAGTGATAAAGAGGAACAGAGGAGCATATGCAGGACAGATATAAACAGAGAGAGGACTGTGAAGTGTGGGGTAGTATCTCCAGCAGAGAGCAGACTACTTTTAACTTCAGAGTGTTTGCTGTAATTTAAATGTGTGTGTGACAGAGAAGTAGTACTCAGTGGGGTGTGGAAAAATGGGGGAGCAGTAGGAAATTTGTTTTATATTTCAAATATTCAGAACCTGCCCATCATTTAGATTTATAAATCGCAAGTTTAGGATAAAAAAAAAAATTGCATGTGATATTATTTTAAGTCCCATAATGCTGTGTGCGGCTGAGAACTAACAGGTTTTGGGAGGTTTCTGTCAAGTGGTGAGTTCTCTTTGTGTGGCCTTACCACTCTGGTTATCTTTGTGCAAATCATTTGCAAGGGAATCTGCTTTCTGGGCCAGCCATTGTTTGCAAATTCTTTCTGGCATGTTTGCCATCTTTCTCCTAATGGGAATACCAAATGAAACACTCTGGAAGGGACAGTGAAAGCTTTTTGACGTTTTTCTGTATTTAGGTGTTTACATTTGTACCGTTATCAGCAAATAAACATGTTATTCTAGCAAATACGTATCCATTTTCCTGTATAAAAAGCTACTATTACATGAAATCATCTGACGTGAAAATTGTGTGTATAAAGAGCTAAAAGTACGCTTTCCAATAAACCACACAAGCATCAGGCCAGTTTGGCCGTAAACATTATGGTGATTTCTTGTAATCTGGTGCCAGGCCCACGTTGACATATCAAATAGTGACCTGTTGTCATCTCCTAAGAGTGCTGCTGTCATTATTAAAGGTGCCACTCAATCCGGGATATACGCTCAAACGCTCCCAGGGCTGGGAGCCGCCACCCTTGAGAGAGGTACTTAACCAGAATTACTTCAGTGTCCTGCTTCATGAAATGCAGTTATTGCACGAGAACTGAAATGCCCTGACTGTCGTCTGTTGGTATAACACGATAAACTGGAAAAAAACAGCAGAATTCAGACAGTGCCAGGATAAGTGTCAACTAGTATAACAGTCTCACAGATCACAGTCATTTGTGTTGACATACCAAGTGTGTGTTTGTTAGTAAGTCCCGTTATTGTGTAAAGGGGTCTGGTCCACGTGGCCCTGGGAGATGCTATTCGCAAATCGCACAAAGAATCTCCTATAGCAGGTGGCACACAGCTGAGCTTCATCTCACAGACTTCAGGCCTGGGACACAGTGGCAACAGCCCCCACTTCACACACAAACGTGCAACAGTCGAGTTGCTCCTGGAGCCAACTTGAGGGTACTTTGTATGGGTTTACGTTTTGCATTTCTTATTTGGTCATCCACTTTCAGGGTGGCTCTGTGTTCGGTCTTTCTGTCTTTGTCCCTCCCTCCAACCCCCCCCCTCCCAGGAAGGATTAGCTGCCATCAACATGGTTCTCAGTAAAAACAGCCCCGTCACTAGATATTGTGCTTAAGACTCTGAACAGACACATAAATCCTATAACACAGTCAGAACTGTTTTTTTCTTCTTCTTCTTCTTCTTTCTGGAAATATAAAAAGGGGTGGTATCAACAATAGAGAATTCCTGAGAAAAACCTGGTGACATGTTTTACAAAGTAAGGATGAAACGGAAGCTCCACAGCAGGGTGCTGCTACATTTCCAGGATGCTAAATGTGATCCATTGCATATTATATACCTATTGGAACTGCATGATGTTGTGATGTAGACCAGAAGCCCAATAAATTATTGTTTGGTCTTTTAGGGCTTTTCGGGGTGTGACCCAATGCTTAAGAATGTGGTTCCCCTGCTCAGGGACTTGGAACCCGGATTGGGTTGTATGATGTTTGTTCCATTTCCATTGTTTTCCATGGACAGACTATTGAGAGTCGGTATGTTCTGTGTGTCATTAGGCAGCTTGAAAGCACCCAAATGCCTGAGTCAGGAAAGAACAAACTCAGCCACACACTCAACATGGAACCCCCCCATACAGACTGCTGCAGTTTGTCTGTCCACCTTGCATGCAGAATGAAATGCAGAAAAGATACTTTGCATGATTTGTATTTAGAAACATTACCCATATATATATAATGTGTATATATGTGTGTGTGTGTGTGTGCGTGTGTGTGTGTGTGTGTGTGTGTGTGTATGTATATATATATATATATATATATATATATATATATATATATATATATATATATATATATATATATATATAGTGTTTCAGTTTTATTGCCAGATCATCCTCTGTTCATTTGCTTCCCTTTAGGCAATTTTACGAACCTGTAAATCTCTCTTTGACCTAGAGCACTTTCAAGTGGCTCCCCATCTCAGGCTCTACATCTTAGCTCCTCTGGGGTGGGGCCAGGCTGAGTCCAGGGGGGATTGCAAGTACTGTCACCCAGGCCAACAGCTGGTCTTTGTCTCTTACAAGCGAGGACAGGGGGTTATTGTGACCAGAAATGGGCAAGGACTGGGTGACGTCACAGATGGCAAGGGGGTGGGATGGGAGGGAGACTGGTACAGAGGGTGGCAGGAGCAAAGCCCCCTGTGGCCTGGTTGCGCAGCTCCGCAGTATGGCATTGTAAGCTCAGCGACTGTGTGAGGTTCATGAGCAGGGAGATGACGACGCCTGAGCGCCTGGTGACTGACTGAATACCTCAGCTCCTGCCCCTCGACGACACTCCTGTCCTCGCAGCCAAAAAAAAAAAAAAAAAAAATACAAAAGGCAATGACTCTCACCAGTCTCTTAACAATTAGATTATTCACCCTGGAAAAGAGTGAAATCATTCTTTTCATTGCTTTCCCCAGTGAAAGCCAGTACTAACACCTTATCTAATTACTTGACATATTTGATCAGAAGACACAACCGTCAATCCGCTTCTGTTTGCCCCGTATCTAGTTGCGGTTCAGTAATTCAGCTCAAGTTGAGCACTCCTTGGACTATTAATCGGAGAACGTTCACAAATGCAAATAAATTCTGTCACTAAATGACTCACAATAGGTTGTTTAGAGGTTCTGCTCCTCTAAAGTCTTCCTTGCATGGAGGAACCTCATCTAAATGCTGGGAGTACTAGTGGAGATCAAGGTACAACAGCCAAACCTGGAGGTCAGATTGAAGCCTACAGCTTGAAACATGCAACTAGACATTGCGCTAACATAGCACACAATTGTCAAAAAGATAATAGATCGTTCACAGTTTTAACCAAAAATCGATCCAGTAAAGCAGTAGGTTACAATATCTGCCTCTAGGCCTGTTTTCTTGCTCTGGAGTCCCAAGTATCAGTGCACATAGACTGACCTTTGAAACGCCATGTACTGCTTTACAGCAGCTTGAAATGCTCCCTTTTGAAGCTGTATATTTGTACAAATGTGCCAAGATGACAGCGGTTAAGGAACTCAACTTGGAGTGCAATTACTACAGGAAACAATATTGTGCTGTATGATGTAAAAACAAGCCATTAATTCATGCCACGCAGCGCTTCTGGTCAGGCCTGCAGCATTGTGTCTCATTTGTATTAGGGTACCCTTAACTGCTCTCCCAGAATCCCCTTCAGCTCTAATGAATTATACAAGTGTCCCCTTGCTGTGTTTTTTGTATCTGTGAAGATTAGTCAGACGCAGCAGTAGTAGGTTGTACACAGCCGCACAAGCCGAGTTGTCGATCATAAATGCAAACGGTGTGAGCTGAGCGATTAATTCCACGCTTTGAGATCACGCAGGAGGAGACCGCGTTGTTGCTGTGGTTTGAGCGACTGTGCTGTGCCTTCAGCTGAAACGAAGTTGGATGAGTGCGGCAGAAAAAGATTGAAGTTTCTAAGGCCAAGTGTGTGCTAGAAGAGGAATGTTTTAGCACCTCCTGTCTTGCCTGAAATCCCCCACAAGCTGCTTTTTTGCTTATAGTAGATCTCAGATCTTGGAAATGCTTGCTGTGGTAGTGACAATGATGGCTAAAATAAACTGGGAATAAGTGGGGTTTTTTTTTTTCTTGTTGGGGTGACATCAGCAATTTCAGAGGAGCAAGATGTTCTTCAAAACTGGTCAATGCCGGATTAGTGTTATGTAGTCATATTTTGGCAAGGATTTGCCGATAGCAGAGATATCAAAACAAGCGGAGATGGCTTCAAGTGCTTTTAAATCCCAAATAATCAGTTTTAAGGTATTTTTAAGGCATTTCAGTGCAGGCGTAGGACTTCATGGGTTTCCTGGTGGTAGCAGAACATGTCAAAGGGTTAGTTGGTGCCCTGATCCTGTTGACAGTATATTGGTCCCCAGATGTTTCCTGACAGACAAGGGAACATGGCGAGGAACCCTTGCATTGGTGTTGACAAACCAAGGACAAACCCCACTACAGATATGATGCACTGGGGTCAGTTATGGGAATTATAGTTTTTGCAATAAATGACAGCACTTACGAAAGTGCATGTATACAAATACATGTATATGTAATGTACAAACAAAGAAATGGGCTTCTGCACTACAGCCATGGGAGCCCTTTGTCAGTCTGGTGGACTAGAGAAGGTCATGCAAGTGGGGAAAAACAAATTTCCCTCGACAATGTAATTTTCTTGTCAATGTGCTTCCTGACCAAATGAAGAAAGTTTTGTGTAGTGTCCTGTGAGGTATAGGTGACTCCATTCCCCGACCAAATTCTGTCCTCTGCTCCACAGCTGGTGGGCTCCTTGGTCCTGGCGGTGGGGCTGTGGCTGCGGTTTGACCCCGACACCACATCATTGCTGAGTGAAAATGGGGCTCCGGGCACCTTTTTCATTGGTGAGTATAAAAACAGAAGTCACTTATAAAATCGGAGGCTTAATGAAAATCTTTTGCAGTTGGGACACACAATATAGTATATTTATTTTGCTGGACAACAGCGCAGCGGGTTTAAGCTTCACCATTTAGCTGTGTTGTAAAAGTGTGAAAACCCCCAGAAGCATCTACCAGGAAATCCCAGTTGTTCCCCTAATGTAGAGGGTTGTATTGATTGCATACATTACAGATGAAGGTGGAGGAACTCATCTATCTGTGTAAAAACAAAGACCTTTCCCTGGGGAGAGCTCCAGCATGAAAGCCCATCCAGCATGTTCTCATGGACAGGACATTTATGGAAGCAGCGTTTAAACAGGAGGTGGTGAAGAAGGGGTGGATTTTCCACAGCCTCTGAGTAAACCTACTGAGTATTCTTAAGTCTCTGCCAGGTTTCCATTCCCCAGATAGTTTGAATTGTAAGTGGGGTAGTCTCTTTTTTTCACGAACTCGACTATTCCCCAGTCTGCATCAGGCTCTCGCTATTTGCGTTAAAAGGAGGCTGTGGGTCCCATCAGCACCCTGCCGTCACCGTATTGAGTGCATGTCTGTCTTAATGCTCGGGCTTGTACTGCAACAGGGGGGTGAGCTGGGGTCCTGAATGCTGCAAAAATAAATATAATACTGAGCCACTCTGTAAGATTCCTATTTATGCACTAGCGAGAACAGCAGTGTGACACAGTAGAAAGGGTGATAGAGAGCAGAAAGACTTTTAACGTAAGATTTGGAGTCACCGTATTATCGCCATCAGAGGCAAACCCTGCAGTGACTTCACATTTGTGCAGAACACAATGATGTCATTTTCTGTATCTTCTGTATGGCATCATTTGTCAACATCTGAGCCTATTATTGGAGGTGAACAGTCTGAGCCATTGTAATATTCATTCTGAAATCCTGCCATTTGATTGGACAATGAAAGATCTTGGTGGCATGGCCCATTGTTCAAATGACATCAGAAGTGGAGTATCTCATCTGATGATGTCAACAGGTTGCGCTTCAGAGGCTCAAATGGGTGGGAGCATAGCTGGAATTCCCCAGCAGGAGTGAAGCCCTAACTTGGTACCACACTACAGATGTGATGCTCTGGGGTCAATTATGGGAATTTTAGTGACTCAGAGAGGTGCAGAAACGGTACGCTTGGCTACCGAAGCACAAAGCGGAATGAAGAGCAAAGGACCAGGTGCAACGTTTGACGCAACACTTTGATGCAGTTTGACTTCCGTCTAAATCTAAAGATGGAACAGATAACAGTGCAGTGTGTCGTCCTTTTCCTTACAGCCACGGTTCTTTACAGAAATGTTTGCAGTCAGGGAAGCAACTTTCTGCAGCCCCACGTAATGAATTAACTGTGATCGCTGACACCACAACACCCGTGTGTTTTCGTCATCACCGGCTGCTTGTCTGCTCGGGTCGCCCCCGCTGTTGGTCAGTGGTGGACAGCAAAACAAACTGAATTCTTCTGCAAAGGCATACAGCACTCAATAACGCCACAAAATATTCAGACATTCATTTTTGTTCATTTCATTCCCGTGTACAGGTGAACCCCGGTATTCGCAGCCCTGATGTATGCAATTATGAGGCAGTTAAGGTTTTAATAAAATAGACGCCTGCTGTAATGCAGAACTCTGTCTGGTAGAAATAAAGAAATTCAAAGTTCCCGTGTCTCACCCGTAGCTTGTTTCTGTGCCATACTGCATTTTCACATAATGCTGCGCATTACAAATATCCTCACGTTCACGTTTGCTTTGTTTCTACACACTTGGGCAGTGTCCAAATTTTTATCTCATAAGCAAAGTGTAATCCAGCAAAATGGGGCCAAAAAACACAGAAAGGTTCGTGGAACAAAAAATAGAGGCGGCAATAAGGTTAGAAAACCACATATAATAGGAATCAAGACGTAATTGAAGAACTGAAAGAGACGACCAACCACAACTCGGAATCGACTGTTTTTCTCTTCACTCACACACACCATGACAGTTTATTACAACAGTTTATTACTGTAAATTGCCTTGTTTATTTTAAGTTGTTGTCTTCCCTTTGCAATGCCCTGTCTGTGTTCTGCTGTGCATTATTATTGCCTTATTATTTTCCCATTTAAAATGATGCAAAATAGGATTCTGGTGCACACGACCTTGATTTGCACAGCACTTGCAGGAATGGATTAAGCGCGTGACACAGGGTTTACCCGTGTTTATCGTGACACCTTAATGTTGAGCTTCCCCAGGATTACCAGCATTGCTGACATTTGTGTCTTTAACTGCTCTTTATGGAACTATTTGCTTTCCCCTGCGAACAAATACTTGCAGTCGATACGCTTCCGAACGCAGGCTACCTCTGTGTGGCGTCGAAGTTTGTTTTGACTGCAGCATCTGATACGTTTACGCGAACGCAGCCGTGGTGACGTGCCACGACAGAGCCGCAACGATCGCGGAATGTTATTCTCCACTTTTTGCCGTGGCAACACACAAAATATTGTCGACAGTTGGTAGTGTTGGAGGCCATAGAGTGTGACAGACAGTGCCCTCGTTTCCTTTTGTTTTGTTTCTTCCCACTCTTCGCTGGTCTTCTGGGCTACGCACATCAGCCCACGGCTGTGGACACTGGTCCTCCATCCTCACTCATGCTTACTCACTCAGGCCCAGCGGATGTTTTTTTTTGTCTCTCTTCAGCTCTCCACAACTGTCAGCGTATTGTGTGATTTACCCGGGGTTATGCTGCATGTTAGTACATATGTACAGTGTGCTCCAGCATCGTGGAGTAGAAGATGCCGCCAAGCTCTAAATTTCTGTCCCCTTCCTGAACACGGATTATCGTGGGGGGTTCGTTCTGAGGGTTTTTATGCGTTTGCCACCAGTTGTAACCAACTCGGCGAGGATGGTTTTTGCTTTGTTTTGTAAGTCTAGTGCTTTGGATTATCAATGCCTTATGTTTGCTCAGAAACTATCTACTGGAAGGATTGATAGTTCCTAACCTGGGTCTTGACTCCATTACTGTCAGGTTCGGTGACTAATGCTTTATGCAAAGCACACAGTATTATCTGAATAAAGTGTTAGTGACTAATTCTTGTCTTTAGCTTTTAATAAAGAAGTGCATTATAAGGCCAGCTCAAAGCCGCTTGTTTCCTTTTCCTCCCACGTCGACTGACGCGGGTGAATAAATGAACGTTCTTCCAAACATACGTTTTAGCAAAGCCTCACAAAAACAACAAGCATCCCCGTGTGGTTTAATTACGCAGTGACTGCAGTTCCTCCCTCAGTGCCAGAGCAACCACACTCCCCACCCCCCAGGTTGTGCAGGTTCTGATCCTACTTTGAACCTGGGGTCCCATGATACACCAAGCTAATGAGGGGAGGAACCCAGGAGGGCACAATGGCACCACCAGCGCGTTGCAACGCCTGCCTGCGACCCCTCCAGACAGATGTTGCCGATACCAAGCTCTGCCTTTGTTCCCCGCTCCACCCCACCGTCTTTGTTTTGGGGATTTTCTCTCGGGGCTGTCAGGGCCCACCTCCTCTCACCATTTATTTTTAAATGGATCTGTTATTGTGTTAATGCAATGCCAAATGGCTACAGGTGCAGAGCAGGGGCCTGCAGCCAGGGACCCGCCTGCTGGAGTTGAAGCAGAACCGTCACAGGATGGGGCAAACCATAAGCAGGCAGGGCTCCTTTACCAAACCGCCTCTCATCTCAGGCCCATTAGCTAATTATTAGTCCCTTCCTTTCTTGCGGTAAACGCCCGCAATGCCCAGGCTAATGGAGGCCTGTAAAGGGTCCTTCTAATGGCCCAGCTGCTCTCGGTGCCCTGTCCTCATTATAGCGGGCGCTGCGGTCACCTCCCGACCGGTTTAGTGCAGGTCTAAGTGGTGATCGGAGGAGTGGTCTGTAACGTTGTCTGGGGGATAATCTCCCCAGTGAGCGCTTGTACGTTCAACCACGGCTCGCTCGTAAAGCACTCTAGCAAAGAGGTTGGTATTTAATGAAAGTAGATTGAGGGGATGAGCAATGCAGCTCAGAACAATTGGATCACGCTTATCTACAGGTCCAGTTAAACTGCAGCTCGCGTTCTGCTTTCTTCGCGTGTCTAACTTCATCCTTATTCGTAGTTTAACGTCAGCTTGTCATTCCGGGCCCTTTTTACAAAAGACAGCCAAATATGTCTGTTCCACCGCGCGATTTGTAGTGTTTACGTTCGTGCAAATGTTACGGTGGAATAAATATTAATGAGTGTCTGCCTCAAATCTAATAACAGGTCAAGGTGTTCTTAAAGACTATGAAACTACTGCTAAACTACTAAAAATGTGCATTTTGTGATTAACTCTGTAGGAAGGGATCCGGATTTTTCAGAGAATTGTCATGACCCACTGTAAGAATTGTTGAATTTCCCACTAATACAACAATAAGAAGTTGCAGTTCATGACAGTCTACCATGTTATCTAACCAGTTTTTGTTAACGTTTATTGTTTTGGTCAATGCTTGTCTCAAATGTGACGGAAAATGATTTGCCCATCTACACAGCTTGGTCAGGATACTGGAGTAGGCGGAGGAATTTGAACCCACATCCTTCATCCTTCATGTCTCTTCTTACCCCCTTTGCTTGCACTGCCTTCTTTACAGAACCGCCATGTAAAAACTGTATTTTTTAATCCCTGAGGTGTGTTGTATGTTCATGCTGATACACACTTGACATGAACTGATATACAGTACTGTGCAAAAGTCTTAGGCATGCAACTTCAATGTGTGTTGAGAAGTACAGGTAGATTCTTATCTACCATCAGGGAGGTTTCTGATTGGTCCCAAATTCATTCTGCAGCCTGACAATGACCTCAAACACCCAATCTCAGTTATAAACAACTATCTTGAGCAAAAAGAAGGAATCCTGCAACAGATGGTATGGTCCCCACAGAGCCCTGATCTCAACATGATCAAGTCAGTCTGGGAGGACATGCAGAGACAGTCAAAGTCTGCAGAAGAACTGTGGCCAGTTCAGCCTCAAAATGTTTGGAAGAACCTACCAACCTCTACCTTAAACTGCATGCAAGTTTGCATAAGAGAATTGATGCTGTTTTAAAGGCAAAGGGTGGTCCCACCAAATATTGATCTGATTGAGGTTTTTTTTTTTTTTTTGTCTGCTGCACTTTTTAGAAGGTTTATTGATTAATAAGTATTCGTGGCATTATTTTTGGAACCGTCCTCACTTTATAGCATTTCCCCCACAGGTGCCTAAGACTTTTGCACAGTACTGTACATTTCATATACATCAGGAATTTTTGCACAACGTGCAGAAGTACTGCTTCCTGAAATCCCTTGATTGTTTTTACAAATCCATGAAATAATGAATAAAAAAGGTGAAGATTTTAAAATCTGGATTTTGTGGAAATGAGCTTTTTTATAGCTTTTATAGCTTTTTTATTTTCCTTTTTTTTTTTTTTTGAATTGTAACGCCTTATCGGAATTGATCGTGAAACGGACTGTTTTTTTAGATGGAAACTGTAGAGGACATGGCCTGTTTTCTTTGGGCAGTGGGTGTGGCTGTGCGGATGGCCACGGCCAACTGTGTGTATACCTCAGACGTGGACACCCTGGGGACACAGACAAGAGTCACGCTTTAATACATAGTGCCGTTAGGGTAAAGCTGGAAGGAGACAAACAGACGGTCGCGATGGGCCTCAAAACACTACATCGTGTAGTACTGCAGCTTCTAGAGAGACACTTTTCTGTGTTGTATATCCATGGCAACAGGAATGTGATAAACACGCATCATCTCTTTTCAGTTGCTGAAAGACCGTTTCCTTCCATGAGCCGAACCCAGAATTCAGTGTCTGATACATGTGATCACGTAAGCTAGTTCAGCCGCCACCGGGACAGTAAGAAAGGTTTTAGACATGATAGCCGTATTGTTGTTAGCGTAGCATCACACACAGCCACTGTAGCACTTCTCTGCTGGCGCAGCCTGGAATGAGCAGACAGGAGCACCTGCTCCACTGTTTAAGTGATGCATCTGTTGAAACGATGGGAGTCCAGGCTAAGTGTCGGTCAACACCATCAGGGCATCGTGTATAATTCAAGAAGCAGGACGGGCTGCAAAAAATCATCGCGGCCTTTCTCTGCCATGGCATCCGTTGCCAAGGATGATGGCCGAGCGAGAGCTGAGCTGTTTGCCCCTGATCGGCACAAGATTCCCGCTGACGCCGTCTATCTCAGAATAAGAGCCACGATGGCCTCCTGTCACCAGCTTGGTCTGCACCAGCACGTCACGTGGCTTGGCCGCATAATGCTTGCGATAAGAGGCACCTGACGAAAAAACACTTGTAAATAAGCTGTGGTGGACAACAAAACAGCAAGAAGGATCTGAGCTTTATGGTCATGCAATTTTAATTGGATTGGCTGTAAGAAATCTGATATCCCTTCCTACCAGTTCATATGCTGTTTTCTATTGAATTGGGACTAATTTGGTTTTACATTCGTGCTCATTATGGCTGGGATTCGGCTGCAGCCACCTGCCTCACAGTCCTCGGAGCCACCGGTGCTCCTTGGCTGTTTGGAGGTGATGATTTTTGCCGGCTAGGAATTATAGCATGTGATGCTCGGTGTTGGAACAGTGAATGACAAAAATCCCTACTTGTTCCCCTACTTATTGATCATCCTTACCCTTGGACCGGCGTTGTGACGTGATTCGGTCCAAGGACTAATACAGCGGCCGGCCTTGAGAGCTGTACTCTTTCCCGAATTTGAACGTGGCTTTAGCACTGGATTTCCAGTCAAAACAGAGAAATGCATTGTTGTTCAAATAACTGAAATAAATGAAATGAAACAAGACTTTAGCCACCGTCACATCCGGTGGCCTCAAAAGACCTGGTTCAGGCCGCTACTCTGGTTAATGGTTTAGGGTATTGGGGTCAACAGGGGTTATAGCCACTAAACTGAACTCACTCCTGGAGTTAAACTAATTCTTCACTATTCTTTCTCATACCTTATTAAGACAGTTTAAGACATTTAAGACAATGGACAGGAGCGTCGATAACTGACTACGTGAATTGAGGCACTCCGTGTGTGTTCTGCTGCCACCTACTGGTTGCTACTGTAAACGACCACTCCTGTACGCAGTTTTTGGAAAGTTGACATGACAGAAATCCCACGAGAGACCGGCACACACAAAACATTTGTGGGATAATGCTGGGAATGTTATGTGTCTTATAGCAGACTATGTATTCTGACTAATCGGCCACATAACTGTGGCGTAAGGCACGTGATTTATTAGATGCTGTTCCATCCCACAGGGGTCTACATTGTGATTGGAGCTGGTGGGATCATGATGCTGGTGGGCTTCTTCGGGTGCTGCGGTGCAGTCAGGGAATCGCAGTGTCTTCTGGGCTCGGTGAGTGAACCTTCCTCTGGCTGCCCCCCCCCCCCCCCCCCCC